>JAMKCH010006534.1:0-32184 GCA_023653785.1 Ophioderma brevispina | reverse complement strand
ACTATCTCTAAAATGTACACACCTGAATTTGCCACCCCAATGTCATTACCTTGTGACGTATGAGTCCAAATGCAAAAAACGGCAGATTTTGGTTTGTCTCTAGGATCCAACGGTACTTGATAAAAAACCCTTTTAATTCAAATCCAAGGTAGTTGACGAATTTAACACGTGTACACCCAAAGGACATCGCCGGAATTAAGGAGAGAAGGAGGACCATCATAATCATCATTGTTATATTTTATATCATCAATTTTGGGTTTGGGTGTTTGACAACTACTTTATAATGTACGCAAGGTGTTTTTTTTATATCCCCAAAATACACTTGTATCAAGAAAAAATGAAAAAAATCTAATAAACTTCAGGTTATGCGCTCTAAAAAGCAAAGCTAGAGCATGCCTCATCCATTTCTATGACCATTTATTACTTAAATGGAGAAACGGAAGATGTTCCATAGCTGCTCTTTGTTACGAAGCTTGTAAGTGATGCCTAGATAAGACCTTTTGTCCTTCATTAGTACAAGAGGCTACATGAGGCAGCCCTTTAATACCAATAAATACCCCCAATCCTAATCAGCTTATGCTAATAAGATTAGGATTAAATCCGTCTTCCCATCATCGAGCAAACTCTGCAATACAATACAATGGGCAAAGCAATGGCCCATGAATGCACTATTTATATCATGAGCAAACTCCCTATTCAATCCGATGGCGCAGTTTAATAGCTTGTCCATTCACCATAATTATATCGATCAAATACCACCCTGTGTTTTTAGTATTATTTATGATACCCATAACCGGCATGGTCAGCGGTTGTTTAAATGTGGCTCCCAAGCTACTGACTGAGCCCTTGGTAGATTGCAATGTCTTACCTTCAAGTGGTATGTGGTATGGTATGCAATAGGTTGTTGTGTTTTGGCATTCCATTTAGTGTTCATACCCCCAGAAAACAAAAATGGCCAAAAATAAGGCCTTTGCCCCCAAGACCGACTGCCCCTAACATATATGTTTTCTAAATCATAACAGGCGCATATCCTTTACAACGCGGCAGGTGTTGTCTGGGGGGGGGGGTGGAGGGTTCATAATTGGAATTTCAATTCCCTTGAAGCCTGTATTATAATTTTACATACAAGGCACTTTTGGGAAGTTTATTGAGGTGTATTTTTTGGAAAAAACCGGCAAAAGGTAAACTTTGAGCATGTGGCTTTATAATGTGGAACGTTTCAAGTTTCATCCGTGCTCATGAAAACTATAGAGGACGTCCTTCATTCCTTATCCGGCTATGTCCTTTAATATAGACTTAATCTTTGCTTCATATTCCTAGGCGTTGCATATTGATCTACTAGGCCGGTCTTTTTGTTCTATTCCCTAAAGTCTGTGCACACGCGATATCTCCGTTTGGGTTTTGAACAGCCCTAGCCCGGGCCCCCCACCCGTGGAGAAGCACAACACTCTATTTGTTTCCCTCAATAACTCTAGATGCGCCATCATGTTTGAGAGCCTACGGGAGTTCTGAGGCTCTTTGACTAAGGATTTCTGTAGTAAATTCATTGTGCATAATGGAATTAGTTTTGCAGGTATCGGAAAATCTTTTGTCATGATTTTTTAGATTTTTGTATTTCGGAATTGTGATTGTGCTGACAAATGTCAGAAAATTTGGTAATCTTGCCAGGTTTGTGTATACACAGGCCCCACTTCATTACTTTGTTTCCCAATCATTCTTCTCTATATTTTGAATCCTGACTTATGTCCTGGATAATACCTGATACACAATAACACTGTTTAATATCATTGGCTGGTTCAATCATAGTATTTCTTGATCATATTTGCATGCAAAACAAAAACCCGAGGCTTTTGGTTGTTAGTATATTTACCATGAATCTTGAATCATAATGCACTTCTTAGTAATTGTAGGGGCCTTGCCATTTTGACTCAATTTCCTGAACTTCTGGGGAAAATACTAGTACTGTTTCAGAATTTCCCCCACTTTGAACTTCCATTCAGTATACCTCGTATATATGTCGCGCTAGGCGACTGGTCAATTTAGGTCACGTGAACGTGTATAAATTCCGTTTTGCTGCGTGAACGAACGCCGACGAAAGTGGTCAAAAAATCATGCAATTTCAGACTAAATTTGAATATGTAATATTTATTTGTAAGTAATAGTAGTAAAAGGTACGGTACATGAACGGGGCAAGCCCTTGGGCATAAACAATGAGTTCATACCAAAATACTATGAATGAACCCGTAAGTCATACCCCTTTTGTCATAATTGCTTATTTTGCTGTTGTTGCACCTTCTCAATGAGAATTTTATCCAGGTTACATTTTGTATATATCTAACAACTAGATGGAATTATCTTGGCCTGAAAAAACATTCAGGTGAGGGCTTATGTATATACAAGCTTTACAATTATGCAAAATTCGATTTTGAAATATTGATTGAGGGCGCAATATTTGTCAAAGTGACAGTGTCTCTTTAACTACGGAAAGAAAAATTCAGGGATCTCACTTTTGGTTTTGTAGGGGATGTGCGCCGGATGCTTGAAACACTACCCCGAACTATACATATAAATGATTCATATTTGCTTAAAACATCATCATTACCTAAAAGTTGCTGTGGAACCACCAACCGCTTACCTGTAAAGGGTTAAGGTAAATGAGAAAAATAGCTTTTCTTTGATACCATAATATTAACCATTCCGGTAAAATTGGGGTCTGGGGACAGGCTATTAGTGATCGGACATGGCCCTTTTTAAGAGTTAGAAGATGCAAAGGAAACAAAGAGTCTGACGCATGCATGAGACCTCCCTCAATGTAAATTAGTTCTCTCCAGTCGACATTGCACTTGCAAAAGACTCAGCTTTCCAGATCGGATTATTTAACTTTTCCACTGAGGCGGTCATGTTTTAGTTAACTTTCCGACAATAATCTGGGTACATGGTACATGCGACTTCTAACGAAAGTTGCAGTGGAGATTTACGGTTAGAAATTTCGAACACACCCTCTTTACCACCCAAACGGGTACAGGGCCGTTTTTCCCGAAGGTTTTGTTCCGAAAGTTTTTAATTCGGAAGGTTCATGTTCCGAACGGTTTATTAGTACGATAGTTTGTTCCGAAAGGTTCGGTGTCAGGAAAAGAAAAATTAAGGTCTTCGGTCTGACAGGTTTTAGTCCGAAGGGGCTTTAATCCGAAAGGTTTTTTCCGAGGGCCGTTGGTCCGAGCTTTATCGAGACCAACGACCTTCGGACTAAAAAACTATCGGACCAAAAAACCTTTTCGGATTGAAGTCCCTTCGGACCACGACCCTTTGGACCAAAAAGCTATCGGACAAAAACTTTCGGATTAAAGACCCTTCGGTCCAAAAAATATACGAGCTTATTTTGATATTTGGTCCACGTAAATTTGGGGAGAGGATATCAACCAAATACGGTGAAGGTAACGCTAAGTAGTCCGACCCCAATTTGACGGTTTTACGTTTTTCTTACAAATGTATAGGTTCGGTTTTATGTCATTCAATGCACACATACAATATAAGCATTCAATAAGCTTATTAAAAATGATAATTCTTATGAAAAAACGAATGAGATAATATATATAAAAGTATATTGCAAGAGATGTGGATGCCAAGGAAAACGAAAAGGTGTATTGTATTAGTGGCACCCACAGTAGTTACACAATTCACATAAATCTGATATATATGTTGGTAAAGGACATCATAAAAGCAATAAATGGTAGCTTACATGCACATTTAGAAAGAAGGGTGCCCCGACGTAACTAAAAAAAAATACATAAAACACCACAAAAAACCCCAAATAGTAAAGAATAAGTTACCCAAATCACGGAGCAGAGAGATACGAATCAATGAGCTGTTTTAAGAGTTGTTTTTTAAAAACAAGCTAATGATGATGTATAGGTTTGTGTGTGACGGTGATCTAATGAATTCATAAGCGGGACCCTGAATCTGATGGTATTTCTGCGAGTTGGTGTTAGTCTGTCTGACATAAAGGTCATTTATGATGATCGAGGTCATATGGGATGGACGTCCTGTATGGTCAAGAAAAAATGATCATCTAAGATGTTTGGAGGAAGTGGTCATAAATGGTATTTATACATGAACTGCGCGGTTTGGAAAATATAAAGGTATTCATGAATTTTAAGTGTATTCATGGAGGAAAAAAAGAGGGTCGGTATGGGCGAGCCAAATGGATTTGTACATGAACGACTTATCTGTTTGTGCTTTAAAAACAGAGACTGAGATGAGGAATTATTTGTATCTGCCCAAATAAGTGCACAATAGTTGACCCGTAAGAAACACAAGCGTAGGTTGAGACAAGGTTGTCAGTGAATCAAGAGGAATAATGTTTTACTTTCCTGATAATCCCGTTATATTTGATATTATTTTGTAAATGTGACGTATTGTGATTTCATGACATATCATAATCAAGTAAGAGCTAGAAATTTAGTTGTATTAACTTGTTCAAGTGGCTTACTATCGATATTAATTTTAATATCAATGGGAGGGGTGGGGATGCTTGTTTATGAATACCATAAATTAGTTTTTAATGTGAGTGAAAGTTTATTTTATTTTAAACAGTTAGATATATGAGTTAATCTTGATTTAATGTTGATTCAGTTAATTTGGTTCGTGATTGGAAAATTGAGTAGTGGTATATCCGCAACTAATAAATTGAAGATTGGGAGAGCACTGAGGAAGGTCGGTGATATAAAGTAAAAATAAAAGGGGGTGCCTAGAAATTGAGCCCTTGCTGAGGTACGCCACATCTGATGGAGAAGTGGACGACTGGTGTTGATTATAAGCAACGAATTGTCTAACGGTTCTCTAGAAATTTTTAATCCATAAGATTGCAGTACCTCTTATCCCTACTTGTTAGTTTGTTAATAAGGAATTTGTGTGGTCAAGAGTGTCGAACGCTTTGACTGAGATCTAAAAAGATCCCAGCGTGCAAGGTTTTTGGTCGAGGGATGTAAAAATTTATCGTAGAGTTGATTGCCATGAAAGTGGAATGTGTCTCTTACCGTGCTTTAAATTACTTGTACAATTGCTTCATGGTGCTGAAATATGGGGATTCTTTTGAATCCCTAATTTGTAAACACCAAGATGAAGAGAGTTGATGAGGGACAGTAGTATGTCTTTTTTAAAAAAAACCTCTTAAAATAACTAAACGGCATTTTACATTTACCGAAGGCAGTATATAAGGCGGGCCGGGTGGTAACCATACGTCCCGCCCAGGGTTAAAGTGGTGTGTAACTTGAAAGTTAGAAAAAGATATCTGGACATTTTATATTGTGAACAGAAATAATCTTACCATTTCCGGAGTCTTGATTCTGGTTTTTATTCTATAGGAGTTTTCTTCCGAAGGGTCGTTGGCAGAAAGTTGTTATTTAAAGGACTTTAGTCCGAGAGTTTTTTATTACGAAAGGTCGCTCTTCCGACTTTCGGAACATCGACCTTCGGACTAAAAACCTATCTGACTAAAAACTATTCGGAACACCACCCAATTTGCTTTTTTTCGGACAAACGACCTTCGCAGCAAAAAGCTTCGGCGGAACATCAATTAATCGGCAAAGGACCTTTTCGGAATTACGAACCCTTCTGAAAAAATCTTTCGGAACTAAAAACTTCCGTAGATTTCTACATCGGAGCAACGACCATTCGGACAAAACCTTTCGGACCAAAGACCCTTTGGACATCGAGCTGACCCCCATTGACGCTAAAACTTAGGTTAAGGAAGTGGCATGGTTAGAGGAAGTGGCTGGTCTAGCGGTTAGCAAGCTACTCTGGAGCAACGGGTTCCTTCGGATCGAATACAGTGGGACACTGGCCTGGATTTAATTGGGAACTCAATTTGGGATTTGATTTGATAACAGATATTGATTAAGACCTGAATGCACTTTCTCCATGGTTCATTGAAAGGGCAAATGAACCATGAAAGCTTGCACTCCCATCCGGTGTGTGTTGCGTGTAGTAGTGTGGTTTGAATGTTGCAATATGGCGCTGTTTGTTTAAGCGCTGCCTCCAGTTTGCATTGTTTCTGTCTAGTAATTAGTAAGTTGTAAGTCTCTAGCAATTTGTCCTACAGGCCACGATTTGGGATTAAATAAACCTTGAGTATTTTTATTTTACATCCGTAATAAAACACCGCGATATATGGCCGATGTGCTTTCGTAGGCCAGGTGCATTCTAATAAAAGATGAAATATGCTACTTGTATGAAAAGTATTGGTATAAATTAAAAACTATCTGGTTTTCAACTTACTTTCATAAGACGATCAATGATGGTAGGCATGCATATCTTCTCCACGTATATCCAGTAGAGAGTAGAAAATCAAGACATCCGATGTTCCACCCCCAAAAATATTTTCCACAGCCCTTTCTTGGGTCTCTTGGTGACCGCAGCAGTGGCGTTAGCTCGCCCTTCAATGTAAGAGTGTTGCAGGTTGCACTGAACCGATTCTTTACTCCATTGAGTTCATTGATCGGTATATATGGAACTGATGGGAGTTTATTGTTACCCAATATTTGAACACCTGTTAAAGATGGACTCGTTTGCTGGTAACGTATCACGATTATAAGTCCCAAGTATGCAAAGAGGTATTACAATTAATTCCGTCAGTGATGTAGGCATTATTTGCAGTAGCGCTGACGGAAAAGAAATACAAAATTTGCTTATTGGGACTTCTCTATGAATGTTCTCCCGGATGTTACATTAGACTGGATAACTTTGCAATTCTTGTGCAGTGTACAATGTGGGCACCGAATGTTGGCGTTTGTGCGCGTTTACAAGTACAATATTGACGTGGTGTCTATTGGGGTGTTTTGTTGTAGACTAAGGGGGTTTTGTGTGCGATGAGGAGCGATTTGGATTATGGAGCAGCGTGATTAGTGAGCATTGAGAATAGGTGACGTACATGGGGAAAGGTAATGGTTTAGGGTGGTCCTATACAAATTGAAACTACTGTTTCCAATACAGAATTTTATGGAGAATGAAAATTGGGTGATTTTTTAAAATTGTTATGGGTGTTTTATAAGATGGCAAATGGTACAGGGTAAAAGAGAAGTGTTAAATGGTTTTAAAAAGTTATACCAGTCTGTTCGGTGCTCAATACGGTTCTAAAAAGGCCATAGGCCTAGTTTGCCATATACGACTATTGTTTAGTACGCAATAGGCTCAAGAAGTTCAAGGTCATTAATTTATAGAATGGTCCGATTTTGGGTGAAACTGGTTGTAAATCGTCACTTTTGGGTCATAGGAATGAAAATGTATATAGCTTCTGGGTTTCACCTTTCAAAGTGAGCATTTTAGAGATATGGACTAGTGGTCTCCATAGACCCTCTGGACAACGGACCATTTATTTGCTCTCTTAATATATCAAAAACGCGATTTGACAACGCGACCTTTATATTTCGGTTCTGTATAGTAAGAAGAACAATTGCATCATTTGTAGAACAAACCACTGAATCTGAACTTTTACCCCAGTGTGTTGTGACATGGAACCTGTTTTACCTTGTAACTCTTGTACCTAACTCTCAAGTAGGGCAAACTATACCTTTCTGTAATCCTTGAAAGTACTAAACATGATGGTATACTTTAAAAATACATTTTGCCCCTTTTTATATTTTGACCCTGTATAACCATGCCCCCTAGAATTTCATCCAAGAAACACATTTTAAAATGACACCATATTTGGGAATCCTCAACAATTTTGATTTAGAAAAACATTGAGTTGTTGCAATATTGTATATGAAATTTGTAACAAAAATTACAGTTCCACATGTACTATGATTTGAAAATAGTCGCTAAGCATCACGAGTAAGGCGCATTTTTTCCGCACGCGATCAGTTTTTGACACCACCCATGCTCAAGGAGCAGGTCTCATCACTAACCTACAAGGGCAGCTTTATTTGTCTTATATTTAAATTTTATTATATTTCAAATAAGAGGCAGTAGCGAAACCAAGACCACTGTATCACGAAGGTCAGTTACTTAACCACAAGACCAGAGAGGACTGGTTGTGAGATTTGAAATCTAATCCTTGATAACATTTACGGAATAAATCGCAGGCCTACTGCTATTGATGTCAGCACTCAATATAATGAAAGCTCCGCTATGGGAACGCTGTGCCACAACCGATACTCCAGGATGCTTGATGATCAGAGTTACTATAACCATGGAAGAAAGAGATATAGCAGGAACCACAAAAGACCCCCACGTGACGTTTGAACGGATCTATCTGCAGCCCCATAATTGCAATTGATACTCATATTCTCTCAAGTGGCCTTCGAAGGGGAAAAAATCCTATCCGATTTCTCGCTCGAGAAAATTCACAGTTCATGGTGCAATTGCGTAAAGATTCCGGGTCACGGGGAATCAGCTAATCAGCACCCGATGCATGCTGGGAAGACAATACTCAAATATATATTTATGGAGCTATAGATGGGGGGCTTATATGGAAACTGGTCAACACGCCGGGGGGTCTTGGATTTGGTCGGCGAACCATGATCTTTCCAAAAAACAAAAAAAAAAAAAAGAGGGACTAGCTGCAAATGTTACGGGATACCGTAGGAGTATCAAATCATAATAATCAAGTTCTAGTACCGCTAGGGGTATCAAATCAGTTTGATTTGAGTTAAATTATCCAAAACAGGAAAAAATTAACCTAAACATATCAGCTAAATAACATTTAAGTGTGCATTTTTTCTGCATAGCACAATTCATTTTGCTGGATATGGGTATTTTAAAAGTGTAGCTTTTATTCCTGTTGAGAACAGGTCCCGCAAGGGGTTATAATCTCAATTCAAATTAGTACCCGTTAGAAAAGGGGGTGCGGGGGTGCGATTGTACCCACCCCCCAAATCTCCAAAATTCCAAAAAGGCCCACAAACCTGATGTGTTGCGAGTGAAGCGAGCTAGGAAATAAGGGTTTTAGGGCTTTTTTTGGTCAAAGGCATATTTGGGCAAAAAGGTCCACTTTTGACAAATGACACCCCTCTCATTGCGCGAAAGGTCCACATTTTGGGGAAAAGAAGGTCCACTTTTAGAAAATCAGCACACCCAGAAAAAATCTGGCTTGGCCTTGCCCGTTGGGTATATTTTCACTGAAAATAGTATAATTTCACAAAAAACTGGCCCTTTAGGGCGGGATATTTTAGCTAAGAAAATTGTTCCCCTTAGGGGTAACTTCCAGAACCCAGGGAACGAGCATGGGTACCCAACCAAAATCAAGACCCCCCGGGTCAACACGTTAAATTTAGTCAACTGCATCCTTTATTTGTCACATGGGCATAGAGTCTTGGGCACTAACGCTGAAAGCATTTAACGATTGTAACAAAACAAGGATATTTAACGAAAACAGCAACAAATACACACCGAAGACAGCCGGACATTTGTAATATGCTATATACTTTTAATTTACGTGTTCGTACACAGAGTTTTCAAAAAATTCCCGTATTATGCTCGCCAATCAGCGATTGCGGCAGAGGGATTACGATCAAAGGGCGCTGTTTAATGCCTTCCTTTTGTTGAGGTTGAATGGATTAAAGGCACACCACAGACCCAGACTCATTATTCCCTGATCATTCCATTTTCCCTTTCTTTTCTCTCCATCCTTCACCTTTTTTCTCTCTCCTTTCCCTTTTCGCTTCTATTTCCCCCTTTCCTTCTATTTCTCCCTCCTCCTACCCCTCTTTTATCCCCTCTTCTGTCCTCATATTGATTCTCAAGTCCCCATTTTAGTTGACGGGGGTGTGGCATCTGCCCCCCCCCCCCCGCTTGGTCCAAAATATCCGTTATCGTCAATGCCGCCACCTGAGTTTGCACCGCACAAAGAAGAAAAACCTACTATTAGAAGCTGTACACTGTTTTCACGCATGCGTACATCGGTAAATCGATTCTAGCCACCGACACTAGTCACCGACGGCACTTCGCGCCTGTGTAGTACATTCCTATTATGCAAATAACACAGAAGGATTTCGGCTTTATAAGCCACGGCTGACTGACCTAAGTTTCGATGGTGGTATTTTAGCACAAAAAGTCCGCTCTAGCGGTGCGCTCTGGCAGTGGCGTACCAGAGGGCGGGGGGGGGGGGGGGGGGGGGGGGCAGGGGGGGCGAAGCCCCCCCCACAGAACTCTTGCCCCCCCCTTCAGACCCCCCCCAAAATGAACTGACTTTTTGTACAGTTGTCTATGGAGAAGGACCCCAAATTTTGCCCTTTTCAAAAAAAAAAAGCCTTGGGCACCCCTTCAGCCCCCCCATTTGCAAAGGTTGGTTACGCATGGCTTCTAGGTTTGACTCTAGGTGACTCTACGTGTGCGCTCGGGGTGGCGATCGGGGAGCCGAAGTGAGTTCGGGGGTTCGCTCTCAGGGTGCGCTCGGAGTGCGATCGGGTTTTAGCACTATAGTATTGTCTTATAACGGAATAAACTAATATAGTATGACGTTTATTCCCGTAAAGAGTAGAAAAGAGAGTCGAAAAGAGAAATTGTTCTAGTTAGTAGACGTCGGCATTCAAACCCACGCGCACACTGGACTCCGAGCGCACTGGAGGGCACCTAGAGCGGAACTTTTGTGCCTAAATACCACCATAAGTTAAATGAACAGCGTAGCAGTATAAACACAACCGAATGCAGTACCTATTTTGTGTGTACATTGTACATATCATGCATACCATGCTCGACCGCGCCGCTACTGACCCTGCTGAGGTCAAAACACCAGTTCTGCGCATATATTGTGACACAACAATATCCAATTGGGTTTCCCATTTCAAACTTGGTTCCACTGCCACAAAATAGCCATGCATATTCGCAATGGCAACGTAGTAAAACGTAAATGTACCCTGCATAGATGAGATGAGACAGTGTGTTCAGAATGGACCAAAGTGACCAAAACCGACACAAGAGTACATCGCGCTAGTCAAGTATTATCGCGCATAATCTATGATTATATAGGAGTGCTTTAGTTACTATAGTTACGATGTAGATTTCAAAAAAGCTTAAGAACCTCTAAACACATCATTTTGAAAATGGGATTCTATTTTCCACTTTCTAGAGAAAATTTTAAACCAAATCAGCAATTATTTGCCACAAAGACAACCCACATTGTTTTATCCTAATGACTGAAACTAGAAGCAGTCTTTGTCTTAGTCCAAAGCCAAGTACCATACACATCTTATAAAAACATCACAGAAAACATTAAAGAATGACAACAATAGACGTTCTCAACTATTATATTTTGTGAATGTATTGTTTTTGCATGTTAGTTAATTAATATAGTTTAAAATTCATAAAAAAAAATAGGTGAATATTCGGCAAAGATTCATTGGATTCCAGTACATTACCCTATAATAGGGACAAAAAAAGTATATAAATTAACTCATGGATGCTACTTGTGTCAAATCACTTTAAAATCTTCCGGAAGCTTTGCCCGATGCCAATTCAACTTTTAAAACAAAAATCTGCCGCGAGATATTTTCTCTCAAAAAGTGGACGGAATACTGAGGTTTTTTCCACCTTTTATAAAATCTGGACGTGAGGTTTTTTACTGCGAATAGAGAAGCAACATAAATAAATATTGAATCCAGAAACAATTATCGCTAATATTTTGATTTATAATTGACAAAAACATTTCAATAACAAACTATAGTATGACAGTAACGTTAACTCGTGTACGCTATCGTACACCATTTCACCATTTCAACATCATGTTCAAAATCTGACGCGAGACAAATATCGCATAGAAGCTGTTCCCACGGTCCACATCACTTTAATACAATTGATGTCAGATTTTAACTCGGAATAGAAAGGTTGAATGACGGACGGTGACCAAGAATTTTAATGTTCACTTAGATTCACAGGTTTCATGAAAACTGACAAAATTCTAACAATGTGTTATAAAGCATTACTGCTCTGTGCGCGCTGCGTGCCGTGCGTACAATGCGTGCGGTGACTCTATAGTCCTATATATGGGACTTTTTGTTTCTTACCTGTAGTGATTGACTGGAATTAGCCTATGAGGTGGATGGATGTGGCTTCGAAACGTAGTCTTGGGGCATAATGTTACTGGTAGTCGACTGAGGAACCTTTTCAAGTTTTATTGAAAGTGATTTACTGGGTTGTCCTAATTTTTCTAGGTGGATCACCTTAATTCTTCACCTTCAGGGGGGTGTAGGAATCAAAAATTTTGGGGGATGAAGCGAGTAGCGCCCTGCAGGAGAGCCCCACGCATTTTTTCTTGTTTTTGGCTGTACGGTTTTGTAAAAATACTGATGGTTGGGTGAAATTGACTGACGCAAAAGTAGTACTTACGGCGATGGTCATATTACTGGGTAGTCCTACTTACGGGACTTTTTTGGTTTTAATAGTGATTTTATTGAGAGGGACCTACGATGGAGGGGTGGATACATGGTCGCTTCACCTTAGGAGGGCCACAAAACAACGGCTTAGTTGGGACAGAGAGAAAGATAACAGGTAGTCCTACAGGAAGACCCGTTTTTGGTGTCACTGTATGGCGTTGACTGAGAAGTTGAGAGTGGAGTAGGTATGGCTTATGTTACTGGTTAGTCCATACTGAAGGGGACGCTTCAGGGGACACATTAAATTCAGAGTAATGTTGTAAAATTTACTGAAACTTTAAAGGTGTTGTTTCCGATTTATGGCTGTTGGGTCTCTACTTGATATAGAGCCTGGCACTTTGCACATACGTCCCATCAATTACAGTGGGAAACAAGCTTTACGGTTTTTGATGGAGAACAATAATGCGCATTTACGAGCCATTATTCAATTACCGTGCTAATTTTGATGGTTAACCATAATTCGGCCGGTTTTTTGTTTATATTTGGGAATGAATGAAAACGATTTGAGAGCTAAAAATTCAGGACGACAATGAGAAAAAAATACGGCCTTTCATCTGATATCAAAATCGATACTACTTCCGGGATTAAATCAGGGGCGTCCCAAAGGCGATCGGAACACGCACCTTTAAAAATACGTTCAAAAATGATCGCTGTGCTTAGTAATTGACTCAAATTATCATCGCTAATACTCGAATTTAAATATGTAAACAATAAGCGTAATTTTTTTCACAACTACCTTACTGGTTTAATTTACTCATTGTCGCGGAACTTAATGAAACCAGAATCAAATCAGTTAAGTTAATAATTCAAAGTCATAAAATGAAATTTGTAAAACCAAAAAGGGCCAAAAGCAGTAATTTAGAATCTTATTTTCACTTAATTTTCTTGATAAGGTAGTTAAAAACAAACCACTTGTAGTCCTTTCATGTTTTTTACGATAATTTGTCCATGAATTTTATTTCGCAATATATCAATTGAAAGAAAAAAAAAAAAAAGTCTTGAGCACAAAATATGCCATCACTGGAATGCACATCACAAATGGTTTGCTTCATACTTGGAGGGCTGGTCATCATGTGTCAACATTAATCGCTGCCATCTAACCCAGTTACACCACGACTTGGTCTACCTCAAGGGTCAGTGCTTGGGCCCCTCCTGTTACTCATCAAAAAGAAGGTTTGGTATCAGAAGAAAGGGTTCATATCATTCTCATTACCCCAGTGAAAATTAGGCCCTCAAGCTAGGAATTTTCCCTTTTATTTTATTAACAAAAAAGCCTCACAAGTGTGGTATACCATATTTATTACACACACTGTCTATGGGCCAATTTAGTACACATTTTGCTATCCAAAACGGCGACCAATTTAACCTCAAATTTGTGTAACAAATGTTTTTGGTGATAGCTTCCACGTGAAGGATAATACGTCCAATGAAAATTTGGATCGTGATCGCGTCACCCACCTTTAAGGGGGGGGGGTGGGGTCTAATTTGTTTACCCCGACTTTCGACCGCAATTTTCTTGACTTTAACTATACCCAATTACTTACTGCATGTCGTATATCTTATTGTAGCCCATGTTGAAAAGTTTTGAAAATGTAATTATTTTTGACTTGTAGCCATGTAACTGCACGGGGGAACCAATCAGGAAACTTTGTCATAATTCAAGTTGAAGCCCAAAGTTAAAAATCCGGCTTCATGTTTCTAGCTCGACGCTATGATATTTGTGCCAATTTCATGTTGATACGAACTTTTGGTTTTGAGTTACGTTCGTGTTTTCCCGTTTCATAAAATCCCCATTTTCACCATTTGAGATATTGAGCGTACGTAATCGAAAAAAAAAGGTTAATAAAAAATTGGAAAAAAAAAATATAAATGTGCCCAAATCCCGGAATTGAATGAGTGCATTTTGGTGCAAATAGGCATGATCTAATGGCTTTTTTTTTTAAATAATTGTCTTAAATATCACTCTCCGGTGAGTGATATAAAGAAAAACATAGAATTGCCTGTCGAGCTGAAACTTTCGAGTTGGTTTGATGCTAATAATTTATTAATGTTTTCAATAATTAATTTTGAAAACGCTGTAATATGTGATCACACACAATAAAATGGTATTTGCTTAAAAATCACAGGGTGAGCCTTTCTATATACAATGTATACAAAAATGCATCGAACGTGCGTGACTTGCTTGCTTAACCGAGCGTAAATTTGAACCTGAAGGTCCGATTTACCCTCACAAAAAGCAAAATGAAAGCTGAAAGTTTACACTTTCCTATTGCGATTATATCTCCATTAAGCTAGTAGACTTACTCCAATTTTCCAATTTGGAAAAACCTAGACCCCTCCCCCGGGAAAATCCTCCTCTAAAATTTTAAAATGTTAATCATTTTCTTCATGTAGTTTCCAGAATAACGCATAGCCTTACAAACCATAGTACAGCAACTAACAAAAACCAATTACCAAATATTAGATATCAAGAAATGGTGTTTTCCATAAATTAGGGGTCCAATGGGGTTTCCACTGACTTTTCTCATATAATCCCAATTTATATAAAAGAAAAACATTCCAAGCTATCAGTTTATTATATTGATCAATGGTCGCTAACGTTTATGACCTTTGAATAAAAGAAAAATTTTTAAATTTTTAATTTTGTGAGTTGTGGCGATAGTTGCCTTCGTGTCCCGTGATTTTTGGGTTTGAACCCTGTGGTATCTAAATGGTGATTGATCAGGTTTAATTATTGTTTAATGTACTGGTGTCCTTGCCTTTTCTATCCTGTAAGAATATCATCAAGAGTCAACATGGTCAAGTATCAGAATTAAGCTTACACACAAATTACTGTGTCGTGCGTTGCTTTGGGTTACCGCATGTTTGGTTATTTTTTTTAAAATTTTCCCTTGGGAAGCGTTCCTTAAACACGGTCATTCTAACAATGGAAAAAAAACCAACTGGTTTCTCAATTAGCTAATTGCCAAACCAAAATTGGCAAGTTCTCTATAAGCAAAATCAAATTTTGGATCTTTTGGCTCCCGCTTGGCGAGTTACCATGGACAATTTTGTTGTTCCTAATTTGTCTTTAATAATTCTTATTTTTGTTCATGAAGTCTATAAAAATTTACCATGAGGTTAACCCACAGAAATGATACCATGTCTTCTGTACACTAGTAACTTGTTCTGATGGGAATTTGAAACTTTGGTGTCATGGTGACAAAGTTATGGTGGTTTTCTTCCGAATACAAACAACATAAATTTGATGAAACCGGGGCTTCTGCTTTAATTTTAACACTGCAACAGTATTTTTATTATTTCCTGGCAAATTAAAGGTGCACGAGAGATTTCACATAATCAAGTGGGTCCTAAAAAAATTGAAAAATCTGACTTTTTGAACAATGTAACGTTCCATCTCCGTCTGAACAAGTTGTTTAAGCTGAGAATCATTTCTCTGGTACAAAATTGGTTGTGTTATAATATTGAAATTAAGGCAAATCAAAATCACACCTTTTGTTTTCACTTTCAAGGCATTTCTTTCTTGGAGCCAAATAGAAGGTAAGTAATCTATTGGGGTCTTATTTGCAATCACTACGTATGACATCCCAAAATGTATGTCTCGTTGCATCTTTAAACATTTTAAAGTTAAAGTTAAAAGTGACATTACCCATGAACTTGGAACAGAACCATGGGACCCAAAGTTACCCCACTGACAGTGGCCAAATTGAGTAAAAATATACACATGTACATAAATTGGAGAAATGTTACTAAAAGTCTGATATGGATTCTAAGGTATCACAAGGCAAAATTAGAACTACTAATTATTTATATTAAAAACATTCAAAATTTATTAATATAACAAAAATTATAGTATTTTCCAAGTATTTTTAGTTTAAATGTTGTAGTGTTGAAAAAAATGAAATGTCACTTTTTTTAAATGAAAACTTTCCCCTCCCTAAAATTTTTTTCATTTCTCCATTTAAAAATGGATACAAATAATCCATTCCAAAGGGATTTTTTAAGTCCATTTTAAAGTATTCTGTATTAAAAAAAAAAAAAAAAAAATTCAAATATGATTTCGTTCGTGTCCCCAGTTATAGTGGTCATTTTTCATGTTGGTCTCAATTGGAACTGGTTCAGTTTTCTATATGCCCCCAAACCGCATTGAAATATATACAATGCTTTAATCTAAAATGTTAACTTCAAATCAGTTTAAAAAACCATTGAAATTTTAATCCTTTGGTCACACTTCTTGGACGCTTATTTATGGAATCACCAATAAGTGTTGTTTTCAATTCAGCAGCCGTCTTAAAGATAATGGTGGGCTGTTGTTCTGGAAGCTTTTTCCAGAATCGTGGGCAGATCACTTTAAATGACATGCACTGAATCTACACCTTGTACCGTACGAGGTATAACAAGTCTTGTTGTAGCATCAGAAGAAAACTGGAGTCAACATCAACTATGCCCGAATATACAGACTTAGAGCGCTGTGTATAGCTTGGAACATGTTATTTGACTGTCAGCCAGCGGAGAGTTCTCTCAAGATGTGACGAACTTTGGTCTCGACCGCATGAAACTCGGAATGAAAACACCAAATGCGTAGCTTTATTTTGTAAGCACTGCAACTTTTAAGATGAATTTCCTTGGCACCATTAAGAAACAAAAATCCAAAAACAAATTCGGTTTTCTTGATTCATCTGCAACATGTTTGGAGACATCCAGGCATTTAATTCAAATATGCAACAAGTAAGTTTACGAAGAGCATGCTAGCAGTCGTCTGGTTTATCTTTGGATCAAACTCACACAAAAGTTGGGTATCATCAGCGTATGAATGACAACTAACATCATGCATAGAAAGTGTTCCATAGATGTTTTAATACTATTTTATGTTACCTGCTTGCACAATTTTGGCGACATTCTGTATTTTGCCCTGCAATGACAGGCCTCATTTGCTGGAAACACTCCATGACTTTCCATGTTTTTTCATCCTTTCTTGACAGTAAAGGCTTTATTAGGTCTGCCTTACTTGATATACTTCCTTGCCAAAATGCATCCACAACATTTTCGTCATTTTTGCACAATATCGCAAAAATGATAATGCACAGAGCATATAAATGAAATTCATTGAAGAGCCATTTTCTTTCTTCTAAATGTAGTCCAAGCTATTTCCAGAGGTAAAACACTTCTCGTCTTTAGTATGAAATATCATCATTTCAGGAATTCTTCGAAACTTGAGAGCTGCAGTAGTAGGCACTTTAAGTACGTGATTCCATCATTCTGAAAAAAAAATCAAACTAGTACTATAATATTCACTATTTATATAAGGACAATGTGAATTGTCCACCCTACACCGAAATTGTTTAGTTTTTTTCTTTATATCTATGTTTACCACTTTATTAACCCCCGTCTGCCTGAGCCATTTTTTCCTTATTGACCATCTGCTTCCTACAAATTTGGTACCACAGGATAGCTTAGGTTTTCTTTTTTTGCATTGGTATCAAAATACATTGGTGTATGATTTCTAATTTACCCCTGTATTATTTTACCCCTTATTTTACAATGTTCACTACATTCCCCAGAGGTTGAACCCAAAAATGATGATGTTAATTATGTGATTATTATAATTATTTGCTGTAATCATAAATTTTAGCGTACGATATGTCGGAAGACAAACATCGATAATCACAGTTTGAGACATCAGGCTTGAGTACAAGTACAACTATAAGTAGGACCCGGGAGAATCCGCGTTTAGAAAACCCGAATTCCGCGAGAAGATTCCATGATTGCATATCCAAGTAAATTCAATCGGTTAAACTTTAGAATACCCTAAATATATTCGCCGCAGAAGCCAAAAACCCTTTTTAAAAACCCAGGGCAACCTGCGACCAGCGCAAATGCCAAAACCTTTGTAAAAAAACCCAGGCAACGGCGACAGCGCAAAGCCAAACCTTTTTAAAACCCAGGGGCCCAAAACTGCTACAGCGCGAAATCAAGCTGTAACCTGGGTTGTAACCCATTATTATCTCCTTTTAGAAAACAAAGTTCCAGGTTTCTGTCAAAATTTAGAATATTGGGACCCGTTCTTTATAAAACCAATACTCCATCATTGATAAAACACACAAGGGTGAAGGTAATACAAATATTCAATTTAAGGATCCTTCTAAGTTGAATCATTCTTACCGTGTTCCAAAACATGCAAGGGTGAAGTCGAATCGTTCTTTAACCCGCAAAATAAAATGTTTACAAGGGTGAGGATGGGCGTTCTTAAAAGATACTCCTTCTTAATATAACCCCCCATATGTAACCACAAACTGTAGATATTGAACATGGTTTTGTAACATTGAGCATGTTTTCTAAAACAACGATGAAGATGGATCGTTCTTCAAAGATTCAATTCAACGATCCTTCTAAGTGAATCATTCTTACCGTGTTTCGAAAACAAGCAAGGGTGAAGTTCTTTACACTGTTAAATAAACTGTTATAAGGGCGAAGATGGGGTCGTCTTTTAAAGATATCCTTCTGAAATAAACCATTATGTAATCACCAAATGCAAATATAAAACAGTTTTAACACATTGAGCATGTTTTCTAACAGCAAGCAAGGGTGAGGTTTGTGAAGTTGAATAGTTCTTTAACCCACAATGAAACTGTTCTAAACATAATTTATGGCATCGCAATTGACACTAACAAGACTGAATTAAAACGCACAAGGGTGAAAGTAAAACAAAGAGTCAATTTAATGATCCTTTAGTTGAATCAGTCTTAACGTGTTTAACGATATTTTAAGTTTTAAATCACTCTTAACGTGTTAGAATATTGGGAATCGTTCGTTACGAAAACAAAATACTCAATTATGAGCCTTACAAAAACTAATTATTATCATTTAGAAACACAATGATTCAATTCATTGTTCCTTCTAAGTTGCATCATTCTTAAGTGTTTCCAAAAAAAAAGCAAGGTGAAGTTGAGCTGTTCTGTAACCGATAATGAAAAGGTTTCTAACCACAATTTCTCTTACACTCGCATCGCAGTTGAATCGTCTTCACAACCGCGATTATTTTTAAAACAAATTTACTCGCATCGCACCTCCATTATTATCCCTCTTAGAAAACAAGATTCAAATATTGACCCTTTTAAGTTGTTGCCTACAAATTCTGGAGCTTCGCGCTGTCCGCATCCAGTCTTTTTTAAAAGGTTCAATTTCGCGATGACGCCGCTGCCATCATTCTTGATGTGTGTCCAAATCAAGCAAGGGTGAAGTTGAATCGTTTGCTGTAACCTGCAAATAAAATAATTACAAGGGTCAAGGTATTATAAGGTCATGAAATGCAGCTATAACTTGTTTTCTGAAAGTTGAGTAATTCAAACTTTAACCATAAGGGTGAAAGTGGGTCGTTCTTTACAGATACTTCTTACCATAACCATATGTAATTATTAAACTGTGGATATTGAACATGTCGTAAACATGAGCATATTTTCTAAAAACAAGGGTGAACTGGAGTTGGAGGGGTCGTTCTGCAAAGATTCACTCGCCGAAGTCACTTTTAGATGGGTTTGGAAGGAACATTCTTCAAGATTCTATCAAAACTTATATACTTAAATCGGGCCATCCCCCGTAATCCCAAAGATGCAAGTCATGCGTGTGATGAAATATCGTGATTTAGCCCCACAATATACCTGGATAGGGAATAAAACATACGGCAGCCATTGTGAATACTCATTAATGGTACTAAACAAACAATGCCTTATGATTTATTGCGTACAGTAGGGGATATTACTCTTTTGGTTTCTTGAATGTTTAAAACTGGCACAAGTGTTTACCCTGCCTTGAATCGAATGGATTAATATCTCATTAGTCCTAGTCCTAAACTTGTCCCAGTGCGTAGAAATCCGCGCTGTTGCCGCTGTTGCCACTGTGCCTGAAAATCTGAAGCATTCCCTGTCACCGAATACAGCTTCTTTAAAGGCCCCACTTTCACGCGTCGACGCAGTCAATTTGCATAAGGGGGGAACTTCGAGTGTCGTCGATGCCCAACTTTTAAACAAAAGGTTTGGGGAAGGGATAAACCAAAAAGGTGGTGGAAGGGGTCAACCCCTTTTTAGTCCTTGATCAAATTACCAGCGTTTTAGAACTACTACCATTGTCTCGTCTGTTCGCCGCTGTGGCCTGCCCAAAAGTGAAGCTTCGCGCTGTCGCTGAATCCGACTTTTTAAACAGGTAGAACTAGGGGCCAAAACCCCTTCCTTAGTCCTCTTGATAAAAGTGAAATCAAAGGCCCAGAACAACAATCATTCTCGCTTTAGCCGCTGTCGCCGCTGTGCCGTAAAATCTGGAGCTTCGACGCTGTCCCGGATTCCCAATTTTAAAAGGAGGAGGTGGGGGTTCCAATCCCCCTCATTAGTAATTTGATACAAAATGACTCAACGGGCTAGAAAAATCATTAGCGCTGTTGCCCTTGTTGCCTACAAAATCTGGAGCTTCACGCTGGCGCCGCATCCAACTTTTTAACAGTTCAATTTTCGCGCTGTCGCCGCTGCCAATTTTCATAAAGTTGAACTTCGCGCTGTCACCGTTTCCCAACTTTCTGAACAGGTAGAGGTGGGGTCCAATCCCTTCTTTAGTCCTTGCGTTGCGGTAAGTTGCAAGCTCGAAATTCTGTCGCTGTCCAGTATATGCATGCGGTACTGCAAACCGAGTTAATTTATTTTAACTGCAGCTGCAGCAGGTTACGTTGAGTTGTTGCAGGCAAGTGATCGATATATCGGCACTGCACTGCGCAGTGCAGAGTGGTATGAACGAACCTTGCACCAGTCATTTTTCATGCCCGCTAGAGATTTTCTCTTTTGGTTTGTACAGGTTTGTTATGGAGAGACGCAGTAGACGAGTTCTCGTCATTTTCAGTTTTGTTCGCGCATTGAGCTTACTGAATGCTTCAAGAACAGTGTTTCAGATCTAGGGTCAGAGTAAGGTCACAGATCGTTATACGTTACCGATTGGGTTATTTTTTAAACAGCAAATTTATGGATTTTTTTACCGATGACGTTGCATCGTTGTAGTCATAGAGTTATATTGCCGCTCTTGGGCGGGCATTTTGGTTTTGCAATGCTTACACAGACGGTAACTTTCTTATTTATCGCACCATTTTCTCTGATAAATCCGCAGTGGTCCCAGACATCGCTAAGCTTGGCTCATTTATTCTGGAACTTCAACATTATTTGGAGGGTCTTGGGATGCTACCCTGATGTTGTTTTTGATTGTGAAGCCATTTTAAAGGCGAATGAAGAGGTTTTTGTTATTTTAAGCATGTATTCCGTTTTTGACATTTGCCTTTGATGTCGTTTATTATCGATACTACCATTTTGTGTATCGACATGTCGGAAGTTTTAAAAATATAGCGACAATCGATACTTGCGACACTCGATTACAGCATTCTGATTTACATGTAGCACCCTTTAAACTATAGAAAACGTATTCAAATCTTCCCCAAACGTCGAGAATAGGATTCTCATTTGTAACCCCACTCTAATTCTTTCGTACCTGTGAGTTTTTTTGTATGCCCTGGGCCACAAGATACGCACGAATATTGGAATATTTCCGTCTATGGTTCACTGCCACCAAAATGTCTCCTTCATGAGATACGTGTGGGTTTATTATCTGAAAAAAAAAACAATGTGTACAAAGTTAAATGTTTTAAAAAAATATGGCAGCGTGAAAATACTAGCTAAACAAGATAATAAAAAAAAATAAAATTATCCTGCCTTTTGTGATAGAAGATTGTATAGCTATTTGTACCTGGTATGAGTTTGGGTCATTTAGATTTTTTAAGAAGATATTTGTGTCTGTTTCATGAACTCTATCAAAGTACAATAGGACAAAGCTATTAGTCCGTATTCACAAAAGAAATTAGTCCTGGTTCTGGTTAAACCATTTAACACATTTATCATATTTACATTTAACCTTATAGTATAGGCCTACATTGTAGGTCTATACTAAGGTTAAAATGGTAATTTCAAGTATGGCCAATGCAATCCCTGCACAAAATTGATGGCATGATTGATTTAACAAATTATGTGGCACATAATAATCTCTGGTAATAAGTGACTTATAAGAATAAAAAATCATATTTTATGCCGTGTACATAAAACAATTTAGACCTCAATTTTGAACAGATACTTACTAACAAAAATGTGAATGACTTTAACATCTTAAGATATCTTAGATGTGACATCATTGGGTTATGTTAAAGGCTTCATTTTATTAGTATATACCATGGAAGTTTTTACCTGATAATAATATAATGCAGAAAATAATGTAAACCATATAGACCTATTATAATACTGGAAGCTACATAAATAACTTGAGGCATATACAGTCCCTTCTCCTCAAAAGAAAGAAATCTGTTAGACTAGTCGATATACTGTTTATACTTTCGTATATTCTTGTATGCACGTAAATGCAAGGGGGTTTATGTTTCTCACAATTTTTTTTGTAATTGCCTAACTTTCAGTTGCCCAGCTTTTAATAAAAATGAAGTCCGACATGACATTAGCTTTTGTCCCTCCCCCGCACCAACGGGACTTTTGGCGACAAAAAAAACATTTTGTGTATGTACCTTTAACATAGGTTAGGTATAGACCGAGCTACAGTCGTTTGAATCAAGTAGTCTGTTTTTGCGCTCTGTCCACTGATTCGCATTAAAATGAACAGCGTTCAGCGAAGCAAATCAGTGTCCAGAAGAAAATCGGGCTATTTATTGACAGCAGAATAAATGCGACGCTATTCAACCCCATAAAATTCGTCGCCATTTTACCAATCGATGCCCTCTTAACACTTCTACGTCCTCATCATCATAAAAATCATTGAAAAAATAAATTAACTTGATAGATTTTATCAGTTTCTGGAGGCTAATGAAACCCCCCCCCCCCCCCCCCCCCCCCCCCCCCCCCCCCCCCCCCCCCCCCCCCCCCAAAAAAACCCCCCCCCCCCCCCCCCCCCCCCCCCCCCCCCCCCCCCCCCCCCCCCCCCCCCCCCCCCCCCCCCCCACCCCCCACCCCCATTTTTACCCCCCCTTTTTTTACGCCCCCCCCACCCCTCATACCATATGAAGAAACAGACATCGGTGACAACCTTTTGAGGTTTAAAGTATTGTCTATATTTGTAGACCAAAATATGCCACATCTTGAAAATGTGTTTCAAATAGAACTTACCGTTATCACTGACTTTTACACCTTTAAGATACCACTTTATTTCACACAAAAAATAGACAATACACTTATCATCATTTTGGGGAGTCATTAGCTTAGTTGGCCACCGTTTATTAAAATGGGAATCCGTGGATAGGGGTAAAAGCTGACAACTTGATATAAAAGACCGTAGCTCGGTCTATACTTATCCGATTGGAATTATCTTTGCAGCAATTAAAGATTATGAAATGGCTTTCCGATGACACCACATATGATAGGTATAATGTTATTTAAAAATTCAAAATGGCGGAAACAATCCCGGTCAATTTTTTTGACTCACCCTGTACATGTCTTAATTAACAGGCCAAGCTTTGACACCCCATAATTACATAACATGTGACAAGTAGATGCTATGTTTTTGCTCGGAATCAAACTTTGCTCAACTTTCATTCTAAAATATATGATTGCTCACAGACCCGTACACAGGGACCCCCCCTCCCAATTCCAAAAGGGGAAAAGGTCTACTTTTGATATGATTTGTTTTAAAAGGTCCAAAATTTGGAGAAATATTGACAAGAAAGTCCACTTTTTGGTGGTGAAATTGTCAAAAAGTCAAAAAAAGGACAATTTTAGAGGGGTTAGGTCCATTTTTTCAACAAAAAAGTTCACTTTTTCAACAAAATTTCACTTTTTCAACAAAAAAGTTCACTTTTTCGAAAAAGGTCCACTTTTTCGAAGTCTTGAACCCCCCCCAAAAAAAGTAAATAAATAAATAAATCCTACGTACGGCCTGGTTGCTCACCCTTGTCGAATCACCTGTTATGACCAACCCTTACTAAAAATAAACTTTAACTTTAAATGTTGCTTTGTGAATGTAACAACATCTTCTTCAGTTGATTTGTAAAGACATTTCTAAATGTTTAATAGCTAAATACATATAGCTTTGATTCAGTATTAGAAATACTAGCAGCATTTTTACACATACAACACTATATAAACCTAGAAGTACAAACATAAATTAATCGATGAGCTGCGTATCATTATCGCGCCTTATACTTAAACGCGCTTATACACACTCTTGGCGCAGTCTAATCCAAGAAATTACTCGCGATTTAAGACACAGTACATGGTGTACGAACACAAAATACTGGCAGTATAAATCGACGTACCAGCCATTCCTTGTGAGACTTGTGTACCTCGTACTTCTAGGTTTATAGAGTATAGCCAACAATGCACATGTAGACTAAAAATGGGTCAAAACAAAGGTTAAAAATGGGGCGGATGTGTGTGTTGTGTGTGTGTGTGTGTTGTGTGTGTGTGTATGTATGTGTGTGTGTGTGTATGTATGTGTGTGTGTGTGTGTGTGTGTGTGTGTGTGTTTGCAAGTATGTTTGTAATTTCTGATGATTTCGGTCTTAATTGCAGGCTGGCTGACTGAACAAAAATCAGTTGTTTCGAAAGTATAAGGTACCGAAATAATTCAAATTTTAGAAGAAAGCGCAACTTAGACCAGTTTGCCGGATAGACCCTACAGGTTTAATCATAAATTATTTTAATCTAAGGTTCTGTATCTTCAAAAAATCTCTTCGTGTCACTTTAATTTCTATAGCTAATAATCATACAGAAATAGTAATTTCTTAGTTTTGCTCCGAACAAACTCGGGGGGGGGGCAAGACTTATCCTCAGAAAATCTCTTGTCGCTTTAATTATAGCTTAAAATCCTTTGTAAGCATGTTGCAAAAAGTCTTGGTAAGAAGAGAGTAAACACACACATATATGGGTCTTTTCACAGTAAACCAAACACCCTGAGTGTGTTAAATTTTCATCTTTGATTTGTGGAATCGTATTTGTATACTTATTTGTAATGTTTATAGTTGTATAGATTATATAATTCAGGAGAGATGTGCTGAAATGATCAACCTGTTAGGATGTTTTGTTGATTTTATGACCTTTATATGCAGAAATTACCAAAGTTTGGCCTTGTCGTAATCACATGCCAAAACAGCTATTATTGATCATCACTTTTCAAGAAAACTGGATGATAAAACCAGTGAAAATGCTATGAATCCTCCAAAACAATAAAGAGATTTGAGTTGAATCATCTGGAAAGATACTACAGCATTTCATTTTTTTGTGAGGGGGGGGGGGGGGGGGGGTAAACGGTTGTAAAGGATGTTAAAAAGTGTCTGAACTTCAGGTCACCTCCTTGGAGGCTGGGAGGCTCCTTCATCATTGTTCCTATGATACAAGTTTTAAGATTTAGTAATGTCTTCCTTATTTAAAGTGTTAGATACTTTAGCATTTAAATGAGTAAAGGATGTCAACTTTGTCATTACAGCTGTTAGATTGTAACGGTTGCAAATGTAGTCAATGTTCGCCCGTTACCATAATTTAGTTAAACATGTTTAAAAGTACAAGCTACATGCACAAGACAAGCTTAAAATGATTTGCAGTAAAGAAATTAGGGTTAACAGTCTATATAGAAAGCGTAAAACCAAAAACCCTTGAGTTTAAGATTGAATTTCATATATTTGGAAAATGTAGTTTCAATTGACAAACCGTTATGGGAATCTTAAAATGCATGCTTCAGTTCAGGTAGTTATCACACAGTGCTGTAAATGGTTTGACAGTTTGTATCCAATCTATAATTCTTGAGATAAGAAAAAATTTTAAGGGTACATATAACATTTGAGTCTTAGCTTTGAATTGTAAATAACGGTTTGAACAAATGTATGTCAAAAATCGAACGATACTTTTTCCGTGGACTTGCTGCAGGCCAATTTTTAAAGTTCCACTTAGAGTCCAAAGAGGTTGAATTTCAGTAAAATGGATGAACATTTCAAGTAAGGAATCATAACGCTTTTCCGGCTTGAAATTGTTGACATACGTGATAATTTGGTGTTGGTTTAGGTGAAAAGGACCAGCATTTTTTCACTTTGCCAAAGGATTCAATCGTCATTTATAACAAAACCAGTGTATTTTTTTTGATCACTCGATTTTTATGATAAAATTCTTGAGAAAGGCTACAGTTTGGTAAAGTTAAGTATCAAGTCAACTTATTTAATATTGCGAATTTTGTATGGCTGGAAAAACTACAATTTAGGGCATTGAGTGGTACTAATCACGGTGGGACAATCTGATATATACTAACGGGAAAGGGTTAGTGTTGATAAAAAGGACCCATGATTAAGGTTAAACTAATTTTAAATTAATTGCATTTAATGCTATTGCAAAATTGACGAGTATGAAAATTGGTGTCACAAGATAGGCATAGGCCTAAACATAACAACTAAAAAAAACTAAAACAAATGAAGTGAGTAAAATACCAAAACGAGCAAAATGTTATAACTCTCGAGAATGTAGTGAAGATTCCAGTACACAAATTTTATACTTTAGTGTTCTGAAGTTTTGGAACGTCTATAATTCTGGTACAAAACAGTTTTAAAAAACATAGTCATTGTTTTTGGCATGGAATTAGTTTCTTTGGTTCCGGTGTAAGAAAGTGAGTGTCCCCGTGAGAGAGAGTCCTAGTTCTCATAGCAACATGTACGGATAAACCGTGATGTAGACGAGGCCATTTGGAACAGGGATGAAACAACTGATGCATACAGCACTCAATAGAGAAAACATAGACAGATGGGGGGTGGACACTCAGTCACACGGTCGCTGTAATATATGACACCGGCATACTGACAATAAAATATTGTGTTTCATCTGATTTCAAGTACAATTAAAATTAGTAAAAAATCCAAGTAAAAAAATCCAAGTATTGTCGAACATAGATAAAACGCAATTGCCTCGGGCTCACATTCCCATATAATAATGGTGGCCCATTGAGAGTTTATTAAGAGAGGACGGAAGAACGTCACTTACTGCAACATTAATTAGAATATGTAGGTCTAAAAGGAGAGCATAGTACAGGCACTTTTAGAATGCAGTGGGCTGCTGGGGTATCCAGGAGACAGCAGAATGAGATGTCACAAGGAGCCAGTGCGAAAATCGGGATAGATTTTATGATATATGGACTATGGTACCTGCATCAATCATCACCAAGTATAAACTTAGTTTTCATCGTAGAACGATAATTGCATCGTGCAACACTCTCTGTGTCTAAATTGATGGTTACCATAAAACGGCCGTTGTTTTCTCTTGGGAAAGAAATGGATTTGAAGCCATGTAATTTCATTGGATGACAATGAGAAAAATACAGCCTTTCAGCTCATTTACGAATTGATACTTCCGGGTAAGTCGTCAGAGTCCAAACTATCGGAAAACATGCACCTTTAAATTATTTGTTTGTTTTAAAGGAAGGGAAGGCAATTTTTAAACGGGATAATTCTCAGCTGCGTGAATCCTCTATATTGTTTCATATTTAAAAACCTAGGGAAACAGCAAAAACGCTCATCGTAGTATGACTAGTCGTTTGACTAAACATTAAAAATGGACCAGGTGCATGCACAAAGTTAACAAAATGTTATTATCTTCAAATTTATGAATGACGCTAAAATATTAACGGTCCATGGCCCGATCGCAGAATAGCCTCGTCCCCAGAACCCCAGATTTTACCGGAAGTGGTCAAAATTTTGGTGTCTAATCAAAGCTACTATTTTTCTCATTTACCATGTGAAATCTTCGGACTAAATGATATTTGGTTTGGAAGTTATGATCGAAATGTATCTCCCATTTTGGTCGACCAATATAAAGGACACTATCAGTGATTGTGCTAAATCAGCACATCGAAAAAATCTCAAAAATCAGATTTTTGTGTATGTAACAAGTACAGGTATCTACATACCTGCAAATGATAAGACAGAAGCAACCATTAAGGACAGAATCGGAGATTGGAGTCATTACTGTCCGAACGGACACTTACTACAACACGTAATGAAGGAGAATCGTATCTTGGAACACTGCAGTATTCGTATTTTCTGTCAATTCTACGATGGAAAAGGTAACTTGATGAAAATTATACAGACTATTCCTTCACTTGAAGGCATTCCTTGCAAATTTCAAATATTTTTCAAATCACGGATAGTGTTCTTTAATTTAAAAAGTACACTATGGGGCTCACAAAAATCACGTTCTGCTCTTACATCAAAACGGGTTAAATATCGGCGCGAAACTTTAACAGATGGGTTTTGGGGTGAAGGGAATCTCTAAGATGAAAACTTATATACTTAAATCGGGCCATCCACCTTTAAGAAAAAAATATCACTTCAAACAGCAGTGGTATGGAACTTTACAACAGCGTTACACCAGCTAGCTGGCCTTTCGACCCCGTGGTTGGCGGGTTTGGATAATCTGCGAGTTGGAAGTCGCGAGTGCGAGCTGCGAGTGCGAGTTGCGAGTTACGAGTTGCGAGTACGTGTTGCGAGTTGCGAGTTCCTGAATGCGAGTAGTGAGTTAAAACGTGCGAGTTGCGAGTTGAATTTTGCGAGTTGATTTTGCGAGTTGTGAGTTGCGAGTTCCTGAATGCGAGTTGCTTTCTTATTTATTTTAAGCTGATTAGTTCCATCCATAATTTCACATTATGATTTTTCAATACAGCATAACAACCAAAGTTTTAAATTGTATCAGATAATCAGTTTCCATCATTGTAGTTGCAATAACCTAGGACTATGTGGTGACTAAAACAAGGCCTAGTTTAATGTTA
This sequence comes from Ophioderma brevispina, assembly GCA_023653785.1. Lineage (NCBI taxonomy): Eukaryota > Metazoa > Echinodermata > Ophiuroidea > Amphilepidida > Ophiodermatidae > Ophioderma > Ophioderma brevispina. The sequence continues at coordinate 2,998 of JAMKCH010006534.1, read as the reverse complement.
TATCACCCTTTCTGAAAGGCACTGAAGCTTTACACATCGCTAAAATGATAATCAAAGTCTCAATCATGTCCCCATCTGAGAGTTAAGTTAAAAGGTCTTTGTTACACAACTTTGTGAACTTTCTCTTAGATTTATCCAATACAATGGAAATAAAGGCCATTATTCACCTCTGTTTTTCACCTTAGTGCACTTCTGTAGCCAAAGACTTAGTAAGAAGTCACACTGGTCAAATATTGCATATTTATGAACATGATGAATGAGCTGGCGGAACAAAGAGGATAGCTCTATCTTTTTTCTATGAACAAAAAGCACCCTGAGGGTTGGTTTTAGTGATTTAGTAACCTCATGACCAGCAAATGGCAAAGCTTGTCATTGGTAGAACCAGTATAGAGGTGCTAGTGGTGGGTATGAGAGGGACTGTTTAACTAGATCTAAGAAAGTGTTGTTTCTAAACACACACCCACAAAAACCTCATATGCTCATTAGTACACAACATAATCACAGTGCATAAACAGGAAGTTGAGGTGTGGATCGAGACAAGTTAAGGGACAAGCTCAGAAAATAACTATATAAAATACATACCCTGACACAAATGTAGTCTTAATTGGGACTGTAGTAAAGGATCAAACTTCTCAAAATAATATAATGCAGTAGGGGGATTTGTAGGTGTTCTCAATAGTATTTACTGGTATTTATTTCTCCATTTTCTACAATGCCAAAAAATCAGTCACTGTACAATCTACAAATTATTAGTAGAGGAACTGAAACCACATTTGGTGAAATATTTCGGAAACACCTATTTGGAAAATTTGTTCTGTGGTTTCTTATCAATATCAGCATTTCACTACAATTTCATGACAATATCATGGTGTGCCATGGACTCATCATACTTATACTAGCATTCAAAATCCAAACTAAACAAATTTGTTGGTGCTCAAATAATAGCCAAATTTATTTCTGACACTAATGTTAGAGAATGTGATTGTGCTAGAGTGACGGGTGAAAAAGGGTCTGCCCCCCAAAAGCTCTCATAGTTACTGAAATTTGAGTTTCAAAATGGTGTCAAAAGAGGCATCATAGAGGCACATAAAATGGAAAAATTGATTGGATTGGTGTCAAGATTGCTGGAGGTAAATGTCTTGTTCATTGTCACAGTTAGCTGACAGCATTTAAATGGACTGTTACATAACAAATTATCATCTCTTGCATTTATAAAAGAAAATTTAAAAACTGATAGGCTACATGCCCAGGGGAGATCAAACATAGGAACATGCAGCGGTATCAAGGCTATCATGGGTGTTTGGTTCTGAAAGTTGAGGAAAAGTGAAGGGTGCTTATTTTAGGCATCCAACCTGTATTCCTTTAATTTGAGTAATTAGGGTTAGCGTTAAGTAGTAGGTTGTGGAATTCGGTTCTGAAAATGCGTAAAGGTCCTGAATAGAATACAAATCTATATTTTTGCACACAAAATTATCACTAGTTATATAATATACAGGAGCTTCATTTAGGACAAGCAGAAAAAAATACATCGGTCCTCAGACGCAGGTGTCGTCTGCCAGTTGCAGTTTGTAATGATAGGCCTTATATGAACTTTGACCTTGGCATGTGACCTTTAAACTTCATCAAATAAATGAGGGGATCCAAAGCAGCAACTATGACTCAAGTTTGGTTCCATTGAATTTCAACTTTCCAATTGAAGTCAATTGAAATTTTTAGCCTCTTACAACTTGACATTACCTACCCTTTGACCTTGGTAGTGAAATTGACTCATCAGAAAAATGAGGGATCCCATGTTGCATCTATGATTCAAGTTTGGTGTAATCCATATCGAAGTATGGGGATATTAGAGGGAATGCTAACCCTTTCACAACAACAACATACAATCAACAAACAACAACAGACATAAACAACCAGTGACAGTGATCCCGATGTGTCTTCCTGCCTTAAAGAGACATGAGCGAGATTCCAGAAAGAAGCTGCCCCCTAATTTTTTTCCTTCACATCTACTTTGTATCATGTGCTGATCTTGTTAACAGAATAAAGCACTGATGCAGACTAGGTGCAAGAGTAGCCTAATTCTATGCAGTATACCTAAAATGAAAAAAGGGCAAAAAATGAACAAATGAATATGACATTTATTACAAAAGGCAATAAACAAGCACCAGTTCCTTTGGTATTATAGTACAAGCTAAATCTTCATACTCTCTAAATGTAAACGAGTGAATATATTCACTCCCAAAAAAGAGTGAAACTCTTGTAACCTCTCCAAATAAAAAAGTGAGTGGTTGTATTTCAAAAGAAACAAAAATTTTTACTCAACAAGAGTGAAAATCACTTCCAAAAAGGGTGAATTTCCACTCGTTGAGGAGTTAAATGAAGGGACAACACCCTTGAGAAGTTAAACGAAGGAAACACGAAAATGAGTGGAATCCACTTTTTTGGAGTGATTGTTTACTCTTTTTGAGTGGAGATTCACACGTTAAAGCTAAAATTGCTCATATTGGAGTGATTTACAAGAGTTTCACTCTTTTGGGGAGTAAAAATTTCACTCGTTACATTTTGAGAGTAGTAAAACAAAAAATAGAAATAAAGCTTTACATATTTGCAACTCGAAATACGAGGAAACTGCAACTCGCATTATTTAAACTCGCAAAATCCAACTCGAGTAATGAACTCGCCCCCAACTCGGCCAACTCACATCAGGAACTCGCAACTCGTAACTCGAAACTTGCAACTCGCACTCGCAACTCGTAACTCGCAACTAGCAGCTCGCACCTCGCAACATACCTTCCCCGTGGTTGGCGTGTTGTTCCTGCAGAACTAAACAGTATAGCATACTAAACATTGGATTCGAACAAAAATCAGGCAACTGGAAAAGCACAGAAACATCTTATACTCCATATGATGTTCTATAAAGGTAAGACCTGGCGACGCTTTCAAGTAGCTTGTATATAAGGGAACAACACAAAGGAAAAGAGTTGACCCAAAAGCAGACTAT
>JAMKCH010006533.1:0-111508 GCA_023653785.1 Ophioderma brevispina | reverse complement strand
TAAATTTGCCGTTGTATAGTTTCAGATTTTAGGTTAAGATTGTTAGCCATAATGTAAGATTTTTTTTTAGTGCATAGAAACCATTTGTTGGAACTCAAAAGCTCCTATGTGAAATTGAACGCAATTTTCAAAACCTATGTGCAAATTCACCGACAGCACCAAAACGCCCTATATGTTCACTCTGAATTTGGATTGATGAAAACTAAGCTAATTACTTTATAGAATAGATTTTGCTGTAGCCAAAAATCATATCAGAATGTTTACTATGCATTAGGATTTTTTTTTTTGCTGCAGACAGTTCTGTCGAGAAAAAAGAGCTTTTAATTTCAAAGGTTTAATGCACATATGAGGTTTTTCATGTGACAATATGCATGCCATTTAAAGTTCCTCTGTGCTTTTGTGGGCCGCCAGCTATAGCTGGCAGGACCACTTAGCAATCCATTGTGCGTGTGTATGTGTGGATGTATGTATGTGTGTATGTGTGTGTGGATGTATGTGTGTGTCACTAAATTGTTAATTTTTTTTTTAAAATTTGACCTTAATTGAAAAGTTAAACTTCAATTGGAACCAAACTTCTGTCATAGGTGCAAAATGGGATCCCTCATATGTTGATGAGGTCAAAGGTCATGTTGAAAGTTCAAAGCCTCAAAGGTCATGTAAGGTCAAGTTGAAAAATGGGCTAAAATGTAAAATTGACCTAAATTGAAAACTTGAAGTTCAATTGGAACTAAAATTGTGTCATAGATGCACCATGCGATCCCTCATGTTGATGAGGTCAAATGTCATGTGCCAGGGTCAAAGGTCATGGGGCGGCCCACAGCTTATATTCTTTGAATATAGCGAGCGCGAAAGCCGAGAACCGCGAAATTCTAGTTGTTATTATTATTATTATTATTACCTTAAATTGTACGTTATGGGTAAAATTCGCCTTGTCATGTTTGCAAATTTACGAAACTGTCATTTCCCTATTCGTCAACCCATTGTTATACAGTTTTATGTTAAAAAAATACGCTTTATTCCGTTGCATTAATTATACAAGAATATTTCCCGGTTTGTATATTCTCTACCTCTTCCACATTCGTTCTCTTTGTTTTTCTGTTTATTCCGATATTGTTGCTATTCAGATTTCCACGTGCATTTTTGTTAATTGTTAATTTCTACAGTCCACTTGTCCTGGGATGTGTATCCGTTGAAACTCGAAACATCGGGGCACGTACCATTACAACACACTGAAAAGCTACATCGAACAGCGTAAGTCAACAAAGCTAGACGATGCTCAATATCTGGATATCATTGTCGAGGAGTTGTTGTCACTTCTGGACAAAGAGGTGTGGAGCCACGTGACTACTTGTCAACAATACCTGTGGGTACTTTTATACTACATGCACCTGGTACGTACTATGGCATCACATAAAAGCTTCTTAATGTTATTTGCTATCCAATGGAAAAGGAGAGGTATATACAAATTTACAAAAAAAAGAATGTTAAGAAAGGCTATCGGTCTCGTGGCGATTATATACGATTGACTTTTAAAAAATCACTGATAAACAGGATTCAAATTTATTTATGTTTTTTTTGTTTTAGGATGACATTTGTCTGCATCAAGTACTTTGTCATGATGCCTTTCAAAGGCTGATGGCTTTTCTAATTGGAACTTCACAACTAAATAAAAAGGTAAGATAGAGTGTCAAAATAACAAATTCTTGCTGCAATTTGCCGCTGTAAATAGGTAATTTGATTTCCGAAATATAATAAAACTATGTTTCATGGCCGTTAAACCACACACACACACACCCACACACGCGCTCGTGCAAGGCGTGGCCGAGTGTTGTATTTACAATCTTGTTTTATAGTCTCCCTTATTTTTTTCAGAAATGTTCACCAGGGGAATTGCCATGTTGTGAAACCAGACGTTACCTACATGTTATGTTGGCCAAGATGATTATGTTCTGTGATGTTTCTATACTATGGGACGAGGGTGAGTTGAGTCATTTCAGTGAATACAGTATAATTATTGTCTGTCTTCAGTACAAGGAAATGACATGAGGTCATATAGAAAGATTACTTCATTTCTGCGCAGGATTTGAAACAGGATTTCACAAGTGACATTGTGAAATAAGTATAAGAAAAAGGGATACAAATGTTAATATTACTCAATAAACATAAAGATTTGTACTGGTTGTGAATGTGATGATAAGTGATAAAATCAGTAAGTTACTTTCACCATGAAAACAATCGGGCAAACTTCTCAGTTTCCTGGAGAGAATTCTTACACCTATTCGGATTTCGTATCGAGCGCCTACATTTTTGTTATTTTTAATATCAAACAATAATTATGTGGCATTAAAACGAATTCACAGGTAACAGTGCACATTATAAGAGCTGAGCTCATGGAAATGCCTAGTGATATGAAGAAGCTGCTTCGAAGTGAACCGAATACGTTGTTGTAAATAGGAGAGCGGGTGTTTTGATAAATGTATTATTGGGTAAATTATTAAGTTTTAAGATGTAAATGTTTTATTATGTATAGCGGTTGTACTTTCGGTATTTACTCGCTTGAATGGAGAATGAATGTGATTGTTCGCATTTTGGAAACTTGTGTCGATATTGTGACGTCGCTTTCCTGAGATCTCCCTGTTGAAATATTAAAGATATTAGACGTTTTTTTTTTTGAAGAAGCGCCCCCAATTTTTCAAAAAAAACAATTACACGGTTGCATTGGTAACGGGCTGGTAAACTAGACCTGTGAATGGTTAATGCTCGAAAATGTCTGTGTGTCACAACGAAGGAATTTTGTAATTAGAATAATATTATCGGGGACCGATAATAATTCAACGGCGGCTGGAAATACGGCCTTCCAATGTGAAAATAGCGGGGGAAATAGCGCCAGGTACGTTGTCTACGCTCATCCATTAGTTATGGTACTGGTTCAGACAAGTCAAGTTAGCGGTATCTTTCTCGATGTGGCACTATTTCATCATGGACGGACATAAAGTTAGCATTCCAGCCCTGCCGTTAGGTCCAATCTGGGATCCCAATTCTAATTACAAAATCGCTTATTTTTGATCATAATACGCATTTCTTAGCATTCTCCATTCGCAGATTAGTTTCCCGACAATTACAACGTAACTGTGCTAAAATATCAACTTTGAAAATTGGAGGGCTTGCAAAAATGTGCCATATTGCTTAAATAAACAAAACCGAGTCTATGTGACGTTTGATTTCTTAATCTTGGTAAAAAAAGTACACAGAATGCAAAAAAAAAGTGTAGTATAAAAGTTGCCGTTCTGCATCAATGTACACTCCGCCATAAAACTGTATGTATTAACTTTTCAATTCATCTGCAGGTCACAATTAAAAAAGTAAAGTCGTCGTGCCGAGCAGCTCGTGCGCGGAGTGCCAATCTCTCTTTCACTTAGCGTTTGGGCCAGACTTCTCGGTATTAGTTGATGGGGGGGGGGGGGGGGGGGGGGGGGGTCGCCACTCCTCCCGCACAGCGAATCTGTATTACCTATGCTGGTACCCATTTAGACACCTGGAGGTGGAGAGGAGTAATTAAGGTAAAGCGCCTTACTCAAGGCAACAACACGTTGGCCAGGAAGTGGAAACTCGAGCCCTTACGGACACAATATGCGTAGTCGTCACTAATGTCTGGAGAATATAATGCAGAATAAAACGAATCATTTAATAGAATGAAACTCAAGTGTATTCATTATCTCAAGTATGCATACAAGAGATGTCTACTTGAGGTGCGACATGCAATTACATCACAAAACATCCTCCCGCCAAAGTGGTAAGTAATAAACGCGGTTTTGATTGTAATTTTAGCTCTGTGTTGGCTTTCTGTGAATGGGCACATGGTTCCAAGACGATCATTGGTATGCTGAACATTTGTCTATTTCAAAAGCAAGCTTCTGTGGAAAATCATATTGCAAATTCGAGTAAGTACAAGTGAATCAATAATTCTTCTTATTAGAACCAATTAACAAACTGAAATCATTGTGGTGTTAGTTTACATTACTAGCCGACAGGCCTCAAATTGCGGTCTAGGTGAACCGCTGAAAAGAACCAGATGCTCTGTTCAGCAACCAGGTCTTGGCCTATTCCAATAAACACGATAGCGGCATTTTAACATTATTTGTATACTTCTAATGTAATTTAAGCAAATGAAGAAAAGCAAGTTTTTTCTAGGCGAATCTGCTGGCACCATGCATTAGCTAAAAACTGCATGCTCAAATCGCCAAAAGAGGGCCGCCCTGAATGTGAAACAATGTGAGGTTGCATATAGGGATTGCAGGATGGAGGTTTATGGATTTAGAGGGGCTTTTCTTTGGGGTGGGCCAGAGGGTGGATTTAGCAATCCCACAATGCACAGTTTGGGGAAATTTCAACCAATAAGGTCAAGACTTTGTGATTACCACAAAAATCCAATTAACACATAAAAACCCGACCATTTTAGGCCACAAGGGGCTAGTACTTAGGGATTGTTTACATGATTATGAAATGTCTGCGGTTCATTAAAACTTTTGACACTTTTTATAATAAGTACTGACATGTGTTTTAGTACATCACAGTACAGTATTGCACATCGCAATGCAGTATGGGAGTGATTCAAGCACCCAATTCGGGTGGGCCATTTCACCCGCCCCCCCCCCCCCCCCCCCCCTGGGGTACATTCCGGGAGGGGATTTCGGAGGGTTTGATGGTCTGATGTTAGCTGCGTTCAAGTGTTATTGTTTGCATTGTGGAATATGTTTATTAACCAGAAAACAAATAGCCAACGCTCATGTTAATAGCAGAAACCCGCCTTAATCTGTGGAAGAGCTGTTGAACAATAGAGGACGCATTACAAGAGACAAGATAAAGACCGTCATGGAGGAGAACAAGGTATGATTAAAGTAAGTAATGTACTTACTTGTTTGTGTTAGCAAAAACATTTCATTTGTGATCTTCTTACTCATAGTTATCACAAAAAATGGAACACACACACACACACCGACACACATACAGAAAGAAACTGTTTATCGCTATATCCCTCAGGTTTTGAAGGGGATAACTGTGAAACAATAAAAAATACACTTTGAAGACAATCTTAAAACAAGAGGGACTTAGATGATTGAGTAATATCATCGGCCCCGCGTCACATACTGACGTAATTTTGACCATTATTTGCCCCTCTCTCTCTCTCTCTCGTCTGCAATTTCAGCCCCAGGCAGGCGAAAACCTCCTCAAGTGGTGCCACGTGGACCTTGCCGTGCTGCTCTCATCCATGTCATGCTTACAAAACTCACAATTCATCTTGTTTTTGGCTCCCCTACTTGTAAACCTGTCATGGCGGAGAGGTAAATAACATAGGAAAACTGGGGGGGCCATGGCCACCCAGTAACTTATTTGGCCCACCCAGTAAATTTAGTCAGCCCCAATGACCCAAAAAGGCCCACCCAGTTAAGTATTTGACCCACCCCGGATTATCTGGCCCAAAAAATATTAATTAGTTGCAGTATTTCAGGTATAATGCGTTGAAATGAATGACTGATGATTTAAAAATATAGCACTGAGCAAAACAAATCCTGAATAGGCCGTGTGTGAATCTACAACTAACAATAGGTAGTTGGAATGACAAACTTACTAAAGCTAAGGACTATATAATTAAATGGAGGTAGGAAAGGTATGTTATATTGAAATGGATTGGAAGCTGCATAAATTCTGCCTGTTGTGGGTATAACAAAACAAAGAAGGGATCCAATAGGCCTGGTGGATGGAACACGAATACAAATTGCACATACAAGTCCAAATAAAATGGAAGGTGTTTGCAGTAAGTGAGTTCAAAAACCAACATGCAATTGCACTTTTGTTCTTGGTTATTTTAGATCATACCAAACGTAAAGCCAAACTAGTTGTCTTCTTCTAGCGTGTCTACAGTCAGTACGGTCCATTCAATTAGCTTAGCCATCGTTTTTTAATTAAATTAGAGAAGATTGGTGTCGGAAAAATCGTGAAAGAAAAGTGGTATTCATCTAAATTACCCACAAGATTTGAAGGTTGGCATGCTGAAAAGCATTTCTCACACCAATTTATTCATTCTGCGATTTTTGGCCATCATCGGAAAGGAAGCGGAACCAGCCGAATATTCGTAATGGCATAAACTTTTTCAGGAATATTCCATTTATAAGAGAGTGTGTCAAACGTTGCATCGCTCTTTGACAGTAGAAGGCCATTGATCGATATTCATGTACAATGCTTGTAAGTTAACAAGAGTCTATTTTTATTCCCGGGATTTTATTCCTGGGTAAAAATATATGTCGACTTCAAACTTTCAAAGAAATACAATACATTCTTGTATTATGTGTTTTAAAGAATAGGGACAATAGTGCAGGTCACTGTCGGACCAAGGTCTTCTGGTCCGCAGATATTGATTGCAGTGGGTATCGCTTCATCGATAGTCGCTTCCTACCCGCTATGTATAATACCAAAGACCCACCCCACACGTTCATTTGCCAACTAATTTTCGAGGGGAAAAGGGTCAAATTTGCAATAGATTTTAGGTGACAATTCTATCCATATCTTGAAATTTAAAATCCTGGTTGGTAATTGTAATACAAACTTTTCTTTTCACCGATTTTTTCCCGACACCTATATCCTCTCTAATATTAATTAAAAAACCGAGGGTCTAAGCTAATTGAAATGACAGTAGTTATGGCTTGTGGTGGTGTCAGGATTTATTCCATGAGTAGCTGATCCAGGGCGGTGTATCCATGAACGACGTTCCTAACCATGCCCAAACATGGCCCATGGTTGAAATCAATGGTTCATATCATATTACAATTATAAAACCAAAAAAAAATTTGATTTGGGACACACCTGTATTAAAAAGTAATAAAATTAAATTAATTGAAATCTTAAAATAGTCCAAAAAGGACATTTTCTGAATTTATCAATAAAAACAAAATGCGTTAATGGACTCAAATTCAAATGACATTTGAGTTTGTCCTTTTTGGTTTTTGCCTAATCATAACTCTAGCATTACTTACCCCCCCCCCCCGGTCAGACCCTTGCAACCCCGCAGCCACCCCAAATGACGACAGTTGGTACGTTGTCTACGGAGAAGGACCCAAATTCGCTCCCTCAGAAAATGCCTCGGCCCCCAAGCTTCCCCTCTCCCACCAATGCAAATGTCTGGTTATGCCACATGCGATACAGGTGCTCCTTAGTGTTCATTACTTCATCTAGCCAGGTTCACCTTAGCAGGTAGACCCGAACGATGTAGGGAACAGAAGGTCAGCATCTATTGCATTCGATGGGGCTTGACCCTACTCTGTTCCCCCTACTTGGAAACTAAGAAATGAGACACTCAAACTCCTATTTGAATCATATAACTTATCACCAACAATTTGCACCATTTGTATCCAAATCGGAGCCAGATTTAAAATTTGGACCCCTGTTCAAACTGAAATTGACCTTTTTTTATTGAGTTTTTGCCGTTTTTAGACTATAAAACTCTGAAAATGTAGGTTGTAGATATTACAACTCTCCCTTTCTGAATCCTTAGACACATCATGTGGTATACTTTCAACATGATGGATCAATTTAAAAAATTGACCCCTGTACAAAAACTTTTGTCGTGGCACCTCTCCTTAAGGCAACCATTTGCAGCGCACTAAGAATACATTTCAGGGGTCCCTTTCAGGTGTTAATATTTAATTCACTGAAACCTTTGTACTTGAGATGTGTTAGAAATGTCTGCTAGGTCCAGGGCTAATGTGATAAGTGCCATTGAAGTCCTCTCTCATGTAATTCCATAGTGCAGTGTACCTCTTAGTTTCAGTAAAAGCAATCAATGCACCAATAACACAATCGCTAATCCCTTTAATGACACATTAAAGAGACGAGCATATTTTTTTCAGGATACACAAATTTGATTGGTTTGTAGAACACCTACTGCGAACGTTGGAAGGTGCTGAACAAACAAATTTACAAGAAAACCAAAAAACATTATTTTAACTGGATTTTCTGTGTAATCAGCCCAAGAGAAGCATAACATCGTTTATAAATAAAGACGGAGTTGGGCTTATCACTTCAGTTGTGATGTAATACATTGGGAGCATTCAAAAAAAGTTTTGAAAAAGGAGTTGACTTTTCTGGAAAGTATTTGTTCTATTGATGTTGGTGTGTATATGCATGAGGATATCGTGTTATAGATGATGGGTATTAATGTACTTAAAAGTTATTAACATTAACCCATTGGTGACACTATAGCTTTTCGTTGTTTTGTTTTTATTAAAATAGCAAATTTGCCTTTAGTGAATTCTGGAAATTAAAGTTGGCCCACCCAGTAAATTATTTTTCCATACTTTTGGGTCAATGAATTAAAGTTGCCCACCAGTAAAAATTATTCTTATTTTACCTCCATGGGAAGAATAGGTATAAACACATGTTGGGGTAAAGTCATGTTGACAGTGACAGCGATGTGTTGGGTGCTGTACAGACTCGGAGCCAGAAGGCAGCAAGTGAGAAACCCATGAACAACTGAAGTCAAAGGAATTACTGATATTGTTTCTGCTGATGAATTCAAGAGGAGCTCAAGAAGCTGACCCTACTTTGTGGAAGGTACGTGAATTCGCAGAATCTGGTAAACCGAAAGTAACTCGTGGTGGTTCCTCAAAATTCTCTGCGGAAAAATGGTATTTTGTTCCGAGAGTGTCAGGCCCCTACCAGCAATTTTGGTGAGGTAGTAACCAAGTGTGGTTCCAAAGTATATCGTGTATCAAGTACTGAAGTGGCACATGAAACATTATTGGGTGGACAGTCTTGGTATCAATAGAACTACTCTTCAAGGTTTATAGTCATTTTTTTCTGGCCTGGTTCTCAAGCAGACATAACTAATTGGTAGGTTGTGTGACATATGTCAACGTACACTTCCGAAAGGTAGAGTGACAAAGGTCCCACTTGGTAATAGACCTTAATTAAGTACCATTTAGTCGTATTGCTATGGACATTGTGCCCAATTCACCCATACTAAGATGCGTGGCCATAGGAAATTTGATGTAGTCAGATTATGCCACCCGACCTTTCCATGAGCAATCCCCCTCAGCAAATTTGGAACACTATTTCAGTGGCGATAGCACTTTTGGAGATTATCCAGAGGAGGTTCCCCAGTGAGGTATTGCTGATCAAGTGGGCAATTATTTCTCAGGTTTGCCACAGAGATCAATAGATTGCTGTCTATACGTCAACTTACAACTACAGCTTGGCACCCGATGTGCAATGGACTTTGCGAGCGTTTCAATGCAAGCATTGAAAATGTCCTAAGAAATGTGTAGAGAACGTCCCGTGATTGGGATTCGTTAGTTTAATGCCGTGCTTTTTTGCTTACAGAGAGGTTCCCCAAGCCAGTACCGGTTTACTCCCCCTTTGAGCTTCTTATGGCCGCTCTGTTACTGGGTCCCTAGCTAATGATGAAGGAGCTTCTGGACTGGTGAAATAGAGGAACACCTCGGACCATAACAAACATTTGAGTATGTTCTTGATTTAAGACAAAGACTTGAGAAAACTTGTGATTTGCAAGAGAAGAGCTGAAGAAAAGCCAGGATAGGATACAAGATGTATTACAATAGGAAAGCTAAGGCTTTGGTCATTTATGAGTGGTGGGATGAATTCTGTTGCTACTCCCGACTGATAACAATAAATTGTTGATGACCTGGAAATGTCCCTTCCAGTTAGTAGGTAAGGTGGGTAGTATGTGACTACAAAATAGATGTAAGTGCCAAAGAGAAAACCTTCCACGCTAACCTACTCAAGGAGGTACTATCGTAGGGATGATCAACAGCAGAGCAGGCGTCGTAGGCAGTGGTCTTCTTACTATAGCTTGCTACTTCGTTATTGAGAGTGGTAGGAATCTGAGGATTCACTGGAAGATATCCATCTATGGCCTATGTCTAATCAGATTTTTGCAGATCCCGCACTCCATGCTGAGGAACTATAGCAGATGTACAAATCAAAAGGGATTTGTCTGGAGAAGCAAATTCATGAAGGTAAGGGAGCTTTTAGGCGTAATTATTCTAGTGTACTCATGATTTGCCTGTGGAACAACTAAAATGGGGTATCATGAATCAAATTGACAGATAGTACTCCTTATTCGCAGTATGTGGGCTGTGTTTTTTTTTAAAACTGGAAATTTATTTATATGGACGGGAAGGAATTTTGTCTGGATACGTACCATCAGCGTTCCCAAGTAGCAAATGGGAGGCTAATGCGCGGGCCATTATCGCTGCAACCATTACGCTTCAGAATGGAAGCAATCAAGGGTGGGTAGTGCATAATATTGGGGAGGGGGATACATGAGCAGAATTTTAAGGAATAAGTTGGATTTTCAGTACATTTGTACTTCAGTAAATCAGTACTGTTGCTGTGATGAAGTAAGTTAACCTGTGATTAGGTTTAATGGCTGACTTTTTGTGAAGGAACATAATGCTGTTTGTGAATCCACTGGTGTTAATGATCAGGGCGGCCGTTCCCGAAACTATGATCGTAAATTCATCTTACCACGCCCTTAAGATTTTTGGTACGACCCATGGTAGTAGCGTTCCCAAACAGTGTACTTAAGATGCTCGTAAGTGCATTTTACCAGTAATCCTACGACAATCTTACGTTAACATAAACTAAGCCGATTTAAAGGTCCATTCCATAATTGATGGGATAAAATTGGGCTCTGTTGGTGCAAAAGTCTGAGACAAGTTTGCGAATGTTACTATGTGTCTAGTACGCATGCGTATGAATGATTTTTTCGTGTGTGGTATCTATAGAACTTTAAACCAAGTATTAAACACCACTCGGGACAGGGTTCTCTTGATTGTCGGTCAACTTGGTCTAATTCGGTAATTTATTTTTTTTTGTTCGCCGTGTGTGTATATGTGGTGTGTTAAACTCTTTACTAGTTTTTTTTAATTTTTTTTTTGGGGCTCATGTAGCTTCCCTGGTGCTTTCACTCTTTTTCACACGGTATTAATAATTCGTTAGTAAGCAATGTTTTAATGATAGTGACTCATTCAGTAGTTATAGCTCTTGCGAGTGAGAGATGTAGCTGTTTATTTTCATTTCTGGACCAATTTAGATGTAATTCATACTTTTGGTATTTCTTTTTTTAATAGAAATTCGGGAGGGTCCTTGTTATATAAAAGAACTATAATTAAAAACTCACGATCGGTAACGTACATGTAGCTACCATAACTTATCAGGTAAAATGTACATTTTAAATTTAATTACTGAAAGATGCAAGAATACGTGCTTTGGCACAGGACGGGTATTGTAAATTTTTTCTCAATAAATATAACTAGACCTATATAACAAGATGTTCCCTGTAGAGATCAAAATCCTGGAATTAAAGATATGTTCTTAAAATATGGATTTGAGTACATAATATATATATAGATGGTTTATCTGGTCTCGGGTTCAAGATTGTTTGTATCTAAATTTGCACATTTAAGATTTTTTTTGAGCAATGAAAAATATTACTTAGAGGGTCAAGTTGGTCCATGATAACAAATAAAATTATTTTATTCACTTTGAGCGCAAAAAAACGGGTTATATGGTTAATTTGTCTGCATAAACCTTGATGTACAAGTGCTAGCTACCCAATCCCTTACCTCTAACAGCCATTAAGTAGCATGATGATCTCACTCTTAATAAGGACGACATCTCGCGTATATTGTATATATTTAAAAGCAAAGGACCAACTAGTGTATAGGCTATTAGTTTTCGTTTCATTAGATACATGACAATATAGTTGTGTGCAATATACTCATGCAACAAGAAGCAGTTATTCATGTAGTCAGTAATTTCGGCATTTGGAACCTTTTAGCAAATTAACACCTCACAAACATGTTTATTTTCTTACACAAGAGTGGTATATTTTGTTTTAAAAAAAGAATCAAAGTTTTGAAAATTGTGAGAAATCGACAATGAGATAGGCCTACATAAGTCTTTCAAATTAGTTGGAAAATCGGTTTGAGTGACATGAGCAAAACAAAAATACATACACACACATACACCCCACCACATACAACCCAATTTACACACACCCAAAAACCCTAAAACAAAACGGTTTGTGCCCCCCCCCCCCCCCCCCCACAAGGGTCTCGTCGCGAGCCATGTTAATAACTGGTTGAAATAGTATCCTAAACCATCGCCCAGCCGCACATCCCTTTGCCAAATAAAACACTAATACTAGCTCTTTCCATGAATGTCCATGATATCCACTTATATCGTTACATGTCAAGTCTACGTCTACTCTGGAGTGACGTAGAAATTCGCCTAAACTTTACGATAATCCTGGGACGAAGTTGTGTTATTTAAGTTAGGAGAAGCATGAACGTCGTGGAAAAACGTACGTCTAGTTACGACAGACGTAGATTTTTCGTAAGTTTTGAAGAAAATTAAGTGTCCATACTAAGTTTCGGAGAACGCGTGTAAATTCGTAAGTGTGAACTTTACGCAAAAGTTGCGATAGAAAGAGGCTACGACTGTCGTAAGACCACTTTCGGGAACGGGCCCTGGTAAGGAAATAATTGTTGTAACATTTAATTAAGGGGGCGAACGAAACCCTGTCACATAGGTCCCGTGTTCCCTTTTTAAACTAGGTGTTTGTAGGTTTGTGGGGGTTTTCGATTCCCGTACAGCATAGAGCAGTGCAGAAACCTGCCCAATGAAGCCATTCAGGTCCAGGAAGATGAATGTATAGGAAGTCTGATGCTTTGGTTATTGTTAAACAGATTTGTGTGATATGCAAATTGGCTTTTTGCCTTGACTGCATTGAGGCGAGGGTTACTCGGGCAGTCTTTGGGGATTTTGTAAGGCAACACATCTCTCTGCCCTTTTGCAGATACGCAAAATGTATAAGTTTGGTTTTGGAGTGGAGCTTGTGATGTAGTTTCAAATTGGCCATTAACTCCTAGGTGTCTACAGGTTTGCATACTACATCAGAGGCAAACATGAATTCTTTGCAATGTGTTTGGGTGGGAGTGGGAAGTGTCAGTTGTAGTCGAACACAAATCTTTTCCACCATGAATTCATCCGCAAGCTCAAGAGTCAAGTCTCGTGTAGGTAAATACTAAATTGGGGGATTGTGGGATAAATTTATATTATCTCCAAAACTAAATTATATTAATAATATATCATAGTTTGGCTAAATCTAAAGATTCAATCTGAAGATTGAAATATTTACTTTACTTATGTTTTTATTTATTAGTTTGAATTTTTGAATGCTTTTGGCTGTTGAAATCTCTTTATGGTGCATGATAAAAGGCTGCAAACTTTATGCCGGACAGTTTTCCTATGATAAGTATTTTTTACTTAAGCTGTGAAGTCTTGCTAAATGAGAACAAAGAAATGATCTAATGGTTCAGTTGAACTGTATACTTGGAAAGTTGAACCTAGTTAAAGTATTAGTTTGATATAGAATGCAGTGAAACTCTTAGTAGTGAAGGCTATAATTATATTCAGGCCGTATAATATGGTTGGGAGTGTGTTGTAACAACTTACCAACTTTATGAGTCATCGTTTCATTTTGGGCAGTGGTCGATGGGCCTGTTTGGATGAGGCTTCCGTCGTCTACTAGGTCGCCAAGACTCTACCATGATAACTATGAACTGAGTGGGACTTGAAAACCTACTGGCTGCAGCCTCTATTATATCCTTCCAAGTGCACTTGGGGTTTTGTTAAAGTAACTTATAGAATAATGTGACATGACTAGTCAACTGTTAACCTTTTCTGTTTTGTTTTTGTTGGCTTCTTGCACACTTGGACTCGGTTTTCTTATTTCAGGCCAATGTTACTTTGCCTTAACCGTTATGTTCTTGAGACACTGAATGCATTGCCATGTAACCATAAAAACAGACTACCAATTATGTAAATATTTTTATTTAGTTTTTTCCTAATTGAGTCAGCCAGAAAGGCAAATAGCAATTTATAATTTAAAGAATTGACTCAAAAGTACAGTAGCTTGTGTCGTGTGTGAAAAATAGTACTGATCTGTCTTGGATCTCACATGGCAACTTGGTAATAATTTATTGTCGGAGTGGAAAAAATCAGGCCACTCCTGACAGACATCAGAATCAAGCTTTATAGTCTCAGCGACCGAGATATGAGCAAAAAAATGGCAGACCATTTTGAATTCCAAAAGGCCACCATCGGAGGATTTTAAAAAAAAGGCCAACATTGATTTTCGTTATGTGGTGAACCATAGCTTTCAGAAAAATATATAGTTTTCCTAATCTCCATTAAAAAGCCAACAAAATTACATAAGGAACCTGACCACTTTATAATTACTAATAAAATAATAAAATTGTGTATTTTTCTTGCAGTGGACACAGTTAATTTTTATTGTATATTGGCATTTAAATGTTTCTTTTTTTTCATTATTGAGAAACACGTCAGCAAGGGGTAAATTTTCACTGCAAATTATCTTCAATCAATCGGTATATGTTATCATAAGGAAATACAGAAAAAATAAAATGAGAATATATGTAAATAGTGCAGTACAGTGAAAAATTTAATTTGTTACAATATAATAAAAATATTTTGCATACAAGTAAAGATGTTTATAATTACATGTACAATGGAATTTTCAAATAGGGAGTAGATAACGGATCATCTAGTGGAAAATATATTTAACACGACGAGTGACCAAGCTCGGGGGGCGGGGCTTCATATTGACCCTAAAAATTTTTTCGCGCTGGCCGCTTTCGGCGGGGGATTTTTGCGCCCGAAATATTTTTGTAATTGTATGACTTTTAAAGGCGGCTCCCTTGCTTTTACATTTACAAAAAATAAAAATCGGCAAAGCGGTAATGAGTAGTGAGGGTCCCATGGAACCCCCCCGGGCACTAACGAAGGTCATTAAGAATATTTTATTTAAATTCAAAAGAACCAAAAGCAGGTTTTTATCCCACATAGAAAAAACAAAGAGCGAATGCATTTATTTTAGGCCACCCGTAATACCCGCTACCCCAAATGTGCAGCCCCAAATTCACCATTTACAAATTAAATATGTTACAAATTTATAAACTGTGGCAACACATACATGAATGTATAAATTCATACCTGCAAATCTACCCACAAAGACAGAAAGAAATGTACATACATGTATACACAATACAAAATATTCTATTTTCGTTTTTGTGACAGAAAAAGAGTTTGAATGAAAAAACGGTTCTTCAATAAAAGTAGTGAGAATTACCAGGGTTATAAAATAATACTCTTATGTGTTATATTATCATTAAAAACCTCAAAGAGTCCCACAGAGTAAAGCATAAACAGTTTTTTTCCTAAATCAAAAAATACTAAGTCATGGGGGTGGGTTTAATATTTTCTTCCACCACCGATACTTCAAAAGGCCGTTTATTCCTACAGGCTGCCGAATTCATTGGGTGGTGGCACAATATATTTTTTTATATGCCCAGTCACATCACATCCCACTCCCACTTCTCAATTTACGGGACACTTATGCTCAGCGAAGCGTAAAAGCATAAGACATATTATCTCATTGGAAGGTCATCACTATGCAATCCTATGTTTCTTATTTTTGGTGTCTCCCTCGCTAAGGAATGCCTGGGCGCTTGGGTTTTTTCCTTTCCCGCCGTTACCCGCATTTTGGCCATTACATTGCAAGTAGCCGTCCGTGTAGGATGTGGTGTTTGTGTTCTATACGGTTGTGAGAGAGAGAGAGAGAAAACTAATAAAACTAGGAGTTTATCATGAGGTTATACTTGCAATGCTCTTCATAGACAATACTGTTTTTATCGTCTGCGGTGATTTAACTTTGATCATCTCAGAAGAGGAAATACATCATGCGGTGACGCGCATTATTGTTTGCGTCATCATTTGTTGTGACGTTCGTGGTGCCCTGGAATTTTCGAACTGTTATGGGATTATGCATCAACTCCAGAGACAATTTTCCAATTTCGCCATTAAATTTCTAATTAGTGACCTCTATATACCGATAGTTGGTGCAGATATAACTACGGACGGGGTCGGGACTGCTTTGGTAGTATTTGAACGTGGAATGAGTACTTCTGGTTACGAGTAGTGTTGCCTAGTAGTGTTGGCGATAATCATTAATTGTTTTCGTGCGAATTTGGAACCCTTATCAGCTCCGTTTGTAACGGCGGGAGTTTATAACATTTCTCAAGACGGGTCCCCCAATCGTCGGGCCTGCTACATAGTGTACCGTTGTGTTACTCTCGTGTTTTCATCAATTCCAAATCATCGAATTCGAGGATCGTGGCCCGCCCGCAAGTTTCTACTTTTAAAATAACTGACGTTATTTGGTGTTGATTGGGTGAGAAGATGTCGACGTGGGAGCCGTTCCACGTGTGGAGATTCTTTGAGACGAGTTGATGGCCGGACTATACGGATCGCCCAAGAACTGCATGTTAAAATATCCTTTTATAGTTAATTTACAGTTATTGGTGTGTAGGGTGGCGTGTGCCAGATCACCTAATTCTTGTTTTAATCTTGGCCTTGATAAACATGCACTTATAATGATAATTGTATTGATGCTGAGGGTTTGTTTGCATCGCTGATTCGATGTCCCCACATTCATGACGTGTAAATGCGTCCGTTATATATTGAAGTTGATCACTCAATACAATTAATCAAACGTGTAGAAAGTCACTGGGGCACAGTGGTCGTACCCAGCTTTTTTTGTCAGGGGGGGCAGAGGGGGCAACTTTATTTTCAGGGGGGACAAAGCTATATTAAAAATTTGGTAGTATAGTAACAGGGCCTATGTAAAAGACCAATTGTTCCCCCCCTGCCCCCCTCTGGTGCGTTACGCCCACTGCTGGTGTCACGCCTTTTCACATCTTAAGTAGGGGTTGGTCAGCAACTGGCAAAATGGGCTGTTTACATGCGTTTTGTTAAATATGTGGTGCTGATTATAACTAAATTGAGCCCCGTTTTGGTTTGGGTTCAATTATTGACCCATTTACAGGGATGGCGGTGTACTGGAAAATGATGGAGCCAGCGGTCATCGGACCGCTTTTGTAGTATGTTTTGTTGTTTTTGTTCATGTAATTGGGTATCCATTCGGCATTCTTATTCATCATGCATTGATCGTATCAATTTTGTTCGCTTCATACAACGGGGCAATAATGCGTGGTTTAATAAGATTAGTATATGGGTACGGAGCTTGGGTCATCAGATGGTCAATCTCATGCGCCGTTGTAGTTTTGCGTAAAGGGCGTACGGTTCCTGAGTGTTTGGGAAGTGATTTTGTCCGGAGTTTGTTTGTGTGTGTGTGTGTGTGTGTGACCCCCCCTTTTGTGCTGGGTTTACAAATTTTCACACAACTGAGTCAGGCACGGGATCATACATATGTTCACACATATATACAAAAACAAAATATAACTCAACTCATTTATTTTCCATCATTTCGAAAACACAAAGAATAATCGCAATCACAAGATGGAGGAGGTACAAGGGGGTGAATGAGGTGATGTGAAACGCATTCAAAAACCAGTCGGCCGTGCTGGGCGACTGACATTTGAATATTGCACGGATAATTATCAGTTTGGGTGCTCGTATACACACATAATGTCAATTCGATACAAACAATCCGCCCAAAATATCAGTTGTGGATGTGGGTGCTAGTGGTGGTAAATTGTTCCTCCCCATGGCCACGCAACGAATGGAAATAAAATCAGTCGTCTGGATTTGAAAAAACCGCCTCAATGAATACCTCTTTCACCTAATCGCGCATTGCAGTATGAGAAAAAAGAGTACCTGCGCACAATGATCCAGGTAAACTATTATTAAACCTGGCCACCTCTAACACTACATTAATTAGTTATAACTACGATGTGTATAGCAAAGCTGGCACCCACAGTATGTGGAAGAAGCGGATTAGGACAGCCATTGCTTTCTATGTTGGTACTCTAGGTTTTCGTTGTGGTCGGAAAACATGCGAGACGTTGTATTTCTAAAGATTCCGTAACGCTTTGCCTCTCTATTTATATAGAACCCTTGGGACGGTACAAGTGAAAACAAAAGCCCCGTCGTGTAAATGCTGTGGTGTACCCCCTTGACAACAACTATTACATTGTTAAAAATTCAGTTACAACTAACTACAAATACTACAAGACAAGCAAGCAAAACATTCAACAGAACATGTAAAACAATTAGTGAAATTGTATCGGTGACATCTCAGTAGTGGGTTTCAGTAAACATCCTCGATGGGTAGTTCACAGCAGGCTTCATACGAGGTTTAACTTGGTTGTATTGATTTTGCACTTCTGTACATTGATCCGTTTTGTTATAGACCTATGCCAGCGTATCTTTTCACATTCCCATTAACGTGCATTGATTAATTTAATTCCCCCTTTTTCCTTGGTTTCTTCTCTTCATGTTGATATCGGGATATTTCCAATGGACTGATCCTGCGGGCTAACTTCTAACAGCAGATTTACACGCATATCGCGTTAATACATCTTAATCTCATTTCTAATAAGTTTTCCTTCTTATTAATCTCCTGCATTAAGTCGCCATTGTTAGAGGTGCCTTTAATGAACATTTCACATTACCTAATAGCCGTTTCAAACAGCATCATTTTAGATAGTTTATACATTTTTAAAGTGGTTGAGAAATAATTCTGCAAGCGGCCTAATAAATTTTAGAAACCAGTAGCACGTGTTTTGGAAGAGCTCAGAGACACGCACATACAAAACACATCGCATATACACATTTATACACCTACACACAGTCACACTTGATGATATCGTGATGGTCCAAGTTGCTGCTTGAGTACTTGGGATCATATAATAATAATATTTAAAAAAAACAAAATACTGGATTTATATATCGCACAAACAGCCAAACAATTGCGCTCATGGCGCAATACACACAGAACAAAACCCAAAAAATATGCAACCGGAACATCTTTAAACCATCATAATAAATAATAAGACAACTATTGGTTACCAGAAAGCTGATGACAAGATGAGTGAGGGCTTTCTTGAATTGACTGAAGGAAAAATGAGGTTCTTTGTAGTGTTCGTGTTGGGACTTGGAATATTTGAGAGATCCTGAGAAATGCTTCGAGCGCTTTAAAGTCGTAGTAATCGAGTTTGTTGTTGGGAATGCAAGATCCTGTCTTGGTTCCTTCTTGTTTGATTAGGGTGTCGACTTTTATTCTCTGGTTAATTAAACGTGTGCTTGGATTCCTCGCCAATTTTGAAACTCGTCGTTCTTTCTCCCGCCATCTGGTTTCTCGATGATTGTCGGTATCATGTTCGGCTAATAGGGGCAGGAATTCCCTTTCTTGTCCACTTCGGCAGAGGTGGCGTCGTTTAGGTGCTCGTGTGCGTGTCGATGTGAAGGGGCTGATTCGCTCGTTTATTTTCTATTCTGTGTGGTGGTAGCTAGCCTGTTGGTGACCCTTCATCTTGCATAGTTTATTTGCAACTGACTTCTTGTTGACGTAGCATATTTTTACTGTTCGATTGTAATACCGGCGATCTTAAGCTACAGATTTCATGCAGATCATTGTCCTTTAGGCGTGTGGTCCATTCCGTTTGAGGAGTCCGGTTTTATATAATTATTAGTTGGTTTTCTCGTGTCAACCGAGTTTTTTTGGGGCGTGGTGAAGTTTGTAAAGTGAATTGTTTTTCTAGGTGGGAGTAAAGATTACAGCATTTTTTGTAATAGTCGTTGTGGTACTAGTGTTTTTGCCCCGCCGTTAGTTTTGCTTTGGTGTTTATGCTTAATTCATTTCTAGTCTTTCGGGTATTGGGCCTCGGCGTGACGCGCGCAGGCTGTTACCAGATGCAAGCTCGAGGGTTATGTGATGTGGTCGCCTTTCTCCACTATAACTGATGTTTGGCATGTCTTAAGGCATTATGTACGGGAGGACGGGTTTCCGGCGCTTTGGTATTCCGGGATAAATTGAACGTTCATGCGATATTTATCTATAGGTCTTATTTGAAGTGGGAGTGCCATCAATTCAAATGTGGTAAGAGAGAGTGTTATGTTGGAAGCTTAGCGAATGAGAACTTGTAAGCTTTTGTAAAGCCGGTTTTTGACTTAACTAGGTGTTGCACGGTTTTCAAATATTCTGCGTTTTTGTTAGGGGTATCTGGTACGGTGGTACTGGGTATGAGGATCCCTTAGTTTGCAGCTCATTGGATAACTAGGCGACGTCCAGCCTCAAGGTACTTGTAAAAAGTGGATGTAGATTTCAAAATTGGAAGTAAATCTCAACAAAGAACAGCAAAAACAGAACAAAAAGGTGCACTATATACAGGAGGCAGGAATTGTTCAAACAATTTGCCGCCCGACGGTGGAAGCATTCTCTGAGGCTGGTAGGGCTACTTCTCTAACGGTCGAGGCAGTATAAATGGTGACCATTGAGCTGGAATTTTATTCAAAAACGTAGGGACTTTGGGAGCAGGCAAACTTATAGAGTTCTGTAGTTTGTATGTTGGATCTGGTACTAAGTTGATCATCATTTTCTTGAGATGTTATTAGCTGAACAACACATTTGGAACTGGCTATTGACAAGTGGTGGTGATTTTGAAGAACATTACGGTTGTGCCAGAAGACACTGACATGAGAGAACTCCCGCCCCAAGTTTGTTGAATGATGGACTAAAACACGTACTGGTTCGTCCGCGATAATCTGCACACAAATACCGTGCCCTGCTTGAAGCTTGCACTCTAAGGTTGTGGTATGTTGGGGTTCCAAAGTCGTTGATGCTATTCGCGGCGCAGACAACGAGGGTCCGCCATAATTATGATGCACTTGAATTCCAGGAATATACATAGTACAGGATGAAAAGGTTTGTTTAGGGTAAACCTTGTGGATTGGCCCCTTTTTTTGATTCTAAACCAAAGAGTGGCATTTGAGGTGCAGTGCAAGGGGTGCTTTTAGCTGCGCTGAAATTTTAATTCATCTTCGCAAATAATATACAAGACCTGGCACATACATTGCAGAGGCATTCAAATAGCCATAAGGAACGTTAGCATTGTCGCCATCACACTGACCGGTTCCAATTTTATCATCAAGTAGGTGGGTGTTAGTTGTGTTTGGTCGCTATTTGTTTCGGTGTGCAACTTTCTCGAATAAGGAATCCCACTCCTTGCCTTTACTCTGCGTCAGGTTGACACTTTCAGCGGGGGGGGGGGGAGGGGGGGATTGTAGCAAGTTCCTTGGATAAGGAACGTGTTGGGGGTTTGTATAGGTTTTGCTCATTTTACCTACTATTGCCTTTTGGGCCTTTTGAATACTTAAAACTTGCCAAATTAATGCAAATTACAGGATTCTAATCATGATAACATGATAAACTAAAGGCTGCTTGTGGCTTATACCGTTCCTAGATGTGGCGTCAACTACCCATCTGATTACCAAAGTGACACTTATAGCAATAGATCTTTATTTGCAAAATTCCTAACAATTGGTTATGATTCATCTTAAGATTCGCAGAAACGCAAGGTTTACGGATACTTGTGGTACTATACCGTTCGAGATGTGGCTAGCTACTTATCGAGTTAACTGTGCGGGGGGGGATAACAATAGAGACATTGAATATTAAGTATAGATAAGTCGTGGATTTTCTACCCTTCCGTTATTATTATAGTGCTCTTTATTGTGCTCGAACTCCCCACTGTGCTCAGTGTGTGTGTGCGTTTGTGTGCAAGGAGGGTATATGATAACCGTTGAGATAAGATTGAATTTCAAATCCCTTGTGCCAAAGGTGCACAGGTGTGTGTTTTGTAGGAGTGTTGGTGTGGATCTCTACCCTTCCAATTGGATGTTATGTTGATTATATGAAAGTTGCCTGTGGATGCCTACGCTGCCTTTCAGAGTGGTTTGTGCAACTCTGGGTGAGAAGAGCCCACATGATATATTGCTGACCGTTATGATAGATAAGATTATGATAAACTGTGCTAACAAATGGAGACATTGGCATATTAAGGATTAGAAGTCAGTGGATTTTCTCCCTTCTGTTATTGTTTCTATTGCTCTTTATTGTGCTCGAACTCCCCACTGTGCTCAGGGGTGTGTGGTTTGTGAGAAGAATGGTATATGATAACCGTTGAGATATGATGAATTTCAAACCCCCCTTGGGCGCAAAGGTGCACCTTGTGTGTGTCTAGGTTGAGTGTTGGTTGTGGAGCTCCTACCCTTCCATGAGATCGTGTTGATTATATGAAGGTGGCGGGGATGTCTAACCTGCCTATCAGAGTGGTTTGTGCTAACTCGGGTATAAAATTATATTGCTTAGATTGAGAATATTAAACATTATACGGGGACGGCATCAAACTTGCACGCACCTTCAGCTTGGCTATTGCCTCCTCTTTCCGGAGTCTTGAGATAAGTGACTCTTATGCTTCAGCGAAGCAGTAAAAGCATAAGACATATTATCTCAAGTGGAGGTCATCAATATGCATCCTATTGTTCTTATTGTTTGGTCGTCTCCTCGCCTAAGATGCTGGCGCTTTGTTTCCTTCCGGCCGTACCCGTTTGGCCATTACGTTGCAAGTAGCCGTCCGGTGAGGATGTGTGTTGTTGTTTTCTATACGTTGGTGAGAGAGAGAGAGAAAAACTAATAAACCCTCCCTCTCTCCTTGAGGTTGGTTTTTTTTCGGTTAACCTCCTATTGCTTTGGGCATTTTGATCTACTTAAACTCGCAAATTAGCAATTTACAGGATCTTAATCATGAACAATGGATTTAGGGACTGCTGGATGTCTTACTACCGTTCCTAGATGAGGCTTCAACTACCCATCTGATCTGTCAAGGTACAATTATAGCTAAAGAGATATGATGTGCAAAATTTACAATTGAGTTATGATTCATCTTACGATTAGTAAACTGAGGTTTAAGGATACTTGTGGTACTTACCGTTTCGATATGTGGCTTGTCTACCCATCTGAGTTAAACTGTGCTAACAAATAGAGATATTGACTATTAAAGGTGCACAAGAGATTGTTCACAATATCAGGTGTCCCTGAAAAAAATAAAGTACTGATTGTTGCCCTATGTAAAGCTTTCCTCAAAAATACCCCATCTGAAAGGATTAGCTGAGAATGCTTCTTTGGTACAAAAATTGTGAAATTTTAATTTCCGTAAGGAGCACAAAATCGAAATTCAGCCTATGTTTTATATTGAAATTAGGTCAAATCACAATCACTTTTTTCTTTTTTTCTCCTCTTTTTAAAAGACATTTCTGTAGCCAAATAAATGTAAGAAATCATTGAGTGTCTATTCTATATGAAATTACGATTATGACACAATATTTGGGGTTCTACAAAGTCTCTCGTTGACTTTACGTATTAGATAAGTCGTGGATTTTCTACCCTTCTTTTTTATTAATATTGCTCGTTCTTGGTGCTCGAACTCCCCACTGTGCTCAGTGTGTGTGTGCGTTTGGGTGAAGATGGTATAAATGATAACCGTTGAGCATAGAATTGAATTTTCAACTCCCCTTGTGCCAAAGGGCACAGGTGTTATCTTGTTTTTATGAGTGTTGGGGTTGTGGATTTTCCTACCCTTCCAATTGATGTTATGTTTAGTTAGAAGTTGCCTGTGGATGTCTACCCTGCCTTTTTCGAGTGGTTTGTGGCGACCTCTGGGTGAGAGGATGAATATATGCTGACCGTTATTTTATAGAACGATTATGATAAACTGTGCTAACAAAATAGATACATTGGCATATTAAGTAATTGATGAGTACGGGATTTTCTACCACGTCCTGTTATTATTATTTTAAATTCTCTTTTATGTGCTCGAACTCCCCACTGTGCTCAGTGTGTGTGCGTCTTTTGTGAGAGATAATGGTAGATGATAACAGTTGAGATAGATTGAATTTCACTCCCCTTGTGCGCAAAGGGTGCACTTGTGTGTGTCTATGTATGAGTGTTGGTTGTGGAGCTCCTACCCTTCCCATTGATTCGTGTTGATTATTGAAGTTGGCAGTTGGATTTCTAACCTTCCTATCAGAGCAGAGTGGTTTGTGCCAACCTCTGGGGTATAAATATTATTGCTTAGATTGAGAATATTAAACATTCTACGGGGCGGCATACAACTTGCACGTCACCTTCAGTTTGGCTCATTGCCTCCTTTTTTTTCCTGGAGTTCTTGAATAAAAACTGATACTCACAGGGTGAAGTCAAAAATTTTACACTCGATTTCAGAAAAATATTAAAAATATTAACAGGTTCAGAAATTGTTTTTTTATACGCGAAAACAATAGCTCATTATATCTACTATCATTGGTAAAAAACTCGAAAGTTTAACTTTTCGCATAATGCAGATATGGTAAATTGACGGAAGTCGCCAAACACGCCTTTGACCACGGTTGACAATTCTCACTTCCACCGCAGCAAAAGCCATTGAGTTACTGTCATCTAATCTTATAACTTTTGTATTTGTATTTGTAAAGTAACCATTTTGATAAATCTTAACAACTGTTATTGATAATCTTCTTAACAATAGTTAATGACAGCTAGTAGCGTAACAGGTCAGGGAGGGGGAAGGGGAACGCATTGTCCCCGATCCCCCATGGGCCCCTGACATAAAAGCTTAAAGCAAGGAAAGTGGGAAAATGACAAGCAAAAAGGGAGTAGAGAAAAGAGAGGGAAGGGAGAGGAAAAGATTGAGATGGGAAGGAAATCAGATGACGTTGAATGTCCTGTATGTTCAAATATCGATTCCCCGAAGGGGGAGTACCCACCCCCCCCCCCCCCATCAGGTATGAGGAGTCGACGGAAAATGTGTGTCAACCGGCTGTATTGGCCCAGGATTGCCTACATGTTTGCATTCAGTCTCCCGCGAAAAGAATATGTTAACATTTATGGAAGTAATGCTTCAAAATTTGGTTGTAAGATTCCATTATTTTGTTTATTGATTTCAGAAATAGTTGAACATTTTCTTGATGAAGGTTTAAACAAAGGTTATCAAAGCAAACAAAGAATGTCCTGATGTACTTGTAGACTCATCCAAGTCCATTGGCCAATTCCACAACATGGATTTCTGTGGACAGAGGTGAAATGGGTGCCTCTCTTAAGTTTAGCATAACTTCGCAATGCAAAGTTCAAAAATCAAAATTCAAATTTCTCTAGTATGTGAAATAATCTATTTTAATGTGATAGTTGTTATCTTTGGTAGATTTTCCACTGCTGTAGAAAAATTCAAACAAAAACGAGTTGTAAATTTTTGACTCACCCCCTGTCAGATCTTAAGCACCCAACCAGTATTTTTTTCCAATTGAAAAATGCCCATCTCATCACAAAAAAGCTAGAGTGGGTCACTCAAACACCCCCAAATCCACTATTCAAGTGGACACAGACCCAAGATCAATTGAAAAAAAACAGCCCCACGACGCAATAAACAGTGCAAAAATTACATAAGATGAATAAGGGTTGGAGTTTGTACAACTTGAAGAAAGTTAATGAGTAATAGTGGCTTAAGAAAGCCGGCTCACCCCTTTCATTAGTAAACAATGTATAACAAATTATAAATTATATTTTCTTGTCAAATATTGTGTGTATGCTATCCACCCATAGGGTGACTTTACCACAACAGCTAACAAGCAACAGTACAAAAAAGTACACCGGTCCACGGACCGCAGGTGTAAGCCTACCATTGCGGTGCAAAATGGCAGGCCTTTTATGACCCACCGAACTTGGGGGGGACTTTCACCTTAGACCTCCAAACAATGAAATTTTGATGTGATTCCATAACAAAGTGTGGTTACAGTTGAACTTTGACTTTTCAGTTAAGTCAATTTGACATTCTCAGTCATCTTACACCACTTGCCCTTATATGACCGAGACCTTACCATCTGACCTTAACTGATCATACGTGCGCACATACATTTAAGTAAACAAATTCTTATAAGCATCAACGTAATGAACCATTATATATGCTACTGAAAAAAACAATTTCATCCTGAACCTATGGAAAATGACGTTAATTTTGCAACACCGGAAACAAATACAGAATCCTAAAACCAGGGGTGTGATGAAGTTTTGTGGAAAAAATCTGAATTGGTAAAAAAATCCTGAAAAAAACAAGCGTAAAATTGACCTAAAGGCTTAAAATCGGGCTGAAATTAAATAAAGTTCGCGGAAATTTTGAATTAAAAAATCCTGAAATCAGGAAAAATCTGACGAATCACACCCCTGCTTAAAAATGTATGCTTTGTGTTAAATATATGTAATGAGGTCTTCTTAAATAGATACCAACATAAAAAAGTTTCCAAAAAGCTTTGAGTAAGCGCAAGATCATGGGAATTTTCAGTCTTTACATGTGTATAAATTCGCTGCAAATTCCCAAAGGGCACGTGGTCCCCCCCCCCACCAGGCTAATATCGGAAGAAACCAATCGGTCACTTAGTGTAAAAATAGTACATAAGGATGTCCATATATACTGTACCGTAGGTGTATATTTTCACTGAAAACTTAGTATAATTTCACCAAAACTAGTTCCATTAGGGGGCGGGTATATTTTAACTGAAATTGGTCCCCAGTTAGGGGGTAATTTCAGAAACCCTGGAACGAGGATGGGGTGCCCAATGAAAATCCAAGACGGCCCCTGGGTCAACACGATCGTATTAAGTCAACTATCTCATAGTCAGGGGGCACATGTCATCCTGTTGCTATTACTTCAGAAGGTCTGCCAAGTTGGTTTTGCACTTTCATGTGGTCAATAACACCACAAGGGAACTAACTTCCATTTTTTCCCAAAATGCCGCGATGACATATTTTCAACGAATCTCTTAAGGAAATTGCCCATCCAAATTGTTTGAATGAGTGAACGAAACACTGGTCGTCTGCGATATCTGCAAACACATATGAGCTCCTGCTTGAGCTTGCCCTCTAATGTTGTTGTATTGGGTTTCCCAAGTCTTTGATGCTTATTCGAGGCGCAATACGAAACGAGGGGTCCCTCCATAATTAGATGCACTTGATTCCAGGATATACATAGTACAGGAGGAAAGGGTTTAGTAACCTTGGGGATTGGCCCTTTTTTTGATTCTAACCACAAGATTGGCATTTGATGTGGCAGTGCAAGGGGTGCTTTTAGCTGCGCTGAAAATTTTAATTCATCTTCGCAATAATAATACAGACCTGGCACATACAGTGCAGAGGCATTCCAAATCAGCCTATAATTGAACTTCGCATTGTCGCCATCACCTGACAGGTGCCAATTTATCATCAGTAGGTGGGTGTTAGTTGGGTTTGCTCGCTATTTGTTTCGGTGTGCAACTTTTTCTCGAATAATGAATCCAATCTTTCCTTTAACTCTGGTCAGGTTGCCCTTTCAGCGGGGTGGGGGGGGGGATTGGTACAAGTTCCTTTGGATAAGGAACTTGTTTGGGGGTGTGGGATAGGTTGGGCTCATTTGGACCATCTATTTGCCTTTTGGGCCTTTTGATATCTTAAACTTGCAATTAAATGCAAATTCAGGATCTCAATATCATGAGAACAGAAACTAGGGACTGCGGGTGGCTTCTACCGTTCCTAGATGTGGCGTCAACTACCCCTCTGATTTGACAAAGTACACTATACTACAATCATATTATTTGGCAATTCCTACAATTGAGTTTATGATTCATCTTACGATTATTACACCTGAAGTTTACGTGAATAGTTGTGGTACCTCACCGGGTTCGAGATGTTGCTAGTCTACTTATCGAGTTTAAACTTTGCTAACAAATAGAGACATTGACCATTTAGTATTAATAAGTCGTGGTTTGTTACCTTCCGTTATTATTATATTGCTCTTTATGTGCCTCCTCCCCACTGTGCTCCAGTGTGTGTGTGCGTTTTGTGTGAAGGATGGTATATGATACCGTTGAGATAAGATGAATTTCAACTCCCCTTGTGCCAAAGGTGCACAGGGTGTGTGTTTTTGTATGAGTGTTGGTTGTGGATCTCCTACCCTTCCAATTGATTTTATGTTGATTATATGAAGTTTGCTGTGGATGTCTACCCTGCCTTTCAGAGTGTTTGTTCGTAACCTCTGGGTGAGAAGGATGATATATGCTGACCGGTATGATAGATAAGATTACGAGAAACTGGCTAACAAATAGAGAACCTTGCCTATTAAGTTATTAGATAAGTCGTGGATTTTCTACCCTTCCTGTTTTTTTAAATTGCTCTTTATTTTGCTCGAACTCCCACTGTGCTCAGTGTGTGTGTGCGTTTTGTGAGATAATGGTATATGATACCGTTGATAATATGCATTGAATTTCAACTCCCCTGTGCGCAAAGGTGCCTTGTGTGTGTCTATTATAGTTTTGGTTGTGGAGCTCCTACCCTTCCAATTGATGTCGTGTTGATTTTATGAAGTTGGCAGTGGATGTCTAACCTACCTATCAGAGTGGTTTGTGCTAACCTCTTGGTAAATTATTATTGCTTAGGTTGAGAATATTAAAACATTCTAAGGGACGGCATAAAACTTGCACGTCACCTTTCACTTGGCTCATTGCCTCCTCTTTCCGGAGTCTTGAGATATACTCTTATCTTCAGCGGGGGGGGGGAAGCGTCAAAGCCTAAGACATATTATCTCCAGAGTGAGGACATCAATAATGCATCCTATTGTTTCGTATTGTTTGGTCGTCTCCTCGCCTAGGATGCTGGCGCTTTGTTTCCTTTCGGCCGTTACCCGCATTGCCATTACGTTGCAAGTTGCCGTCCGTGTAGGATGTGGTGTTGTTGTCATAACGTTGGTGAGAGAGGAAGAACACTAATAACCCTCCCTCCTCTCCCTGAGGGTTGGTTTTTTTTTAAGTTAACCTCCTATTGCCGTTTTGGGCATTTTATATACTTAAACTCGCAAATTAATGCAATTTTTACAGGATTCTAATCATGATAACAATGATTTAAGGGACTGGCTTGACAGGTCTTTCTACCGTTCCTAGATGTGGCTTCAACTACCCGTCTGTTTTGACAAAGTACACTTATAGCTAAATTAGATATTATTGCAAAAATTCCTACAATTGAGTTATGATTCTCTTACGATAGTCAAATGTAGGTTTACGGTTACTTGTGGTACTCTACCATTTCGAGATGTGGCTAGTCTACCCTTCTGAGTTAAATTGTGCTAACAATAGAGACATTGACAATATTAAAGGTGCACAAGAGAGATTTCACATCTCTAGGGTCCCTAAAAAAATGAAATAACTGATTTGTTTCCCTGAATTTAAAAGCTTCCATCAAAGATCACCCCATCTGAAAGGATTAACTGAGAAATGCTTTTTGGTATCAAAAATTGTGAAATTTCTAATTTTCGTAGAGAGCAAATACGAACATTCCGCCCTA
The DNA here is from genome assembly GCA_023653785.1 of Ophioderma brevispina. Classification (NCBI taxonomy): domain Eukaryota; kingdom Metazoa; phylum Echinodermata; class Ophiuroidea; order Amphilepidida; family Ophiodermatidae; genus Ophioderma; species Ophioderma brevispina. The sequence continues at coordinate 82,191 of JAMKCH010006533.1, read as the reverse complement.
GTGTTTTAATATTGAAATATAGGCAAATCAAAATCACCTTTTTTCTCTTCTTTTAAGACATTTCGGAGCCAATACAAGGTAAGAAATCCTATTGAGTGTCTATTCTATATGAAATTACTATTTGACACATATTTGGGTTGCTACAACGCTCGTTGCACCTTTAGTATTAATAAGTCCGTGGCATTTTCTACTGCCTTTATATGTAGTATTGCTCTTTATTGTGCTCGAACTCCCCCCACTGGCTCAGTGGTGGTGTGTTCGTTTGTGTCAGGATGGTAGTAAATAACCGTTGAGATAAGATTGAATTCAACTCCCCTGGTGCCAAAGGTGCACAGTGTGTGTTTTTTGTAGAGTGTTGTTGTGGATCTCCTACCCTTCCACTTGATGTTTATGTTTATTTATATGAAGAATGTGCCTGTTGATGTCTACCCTGCCTTCAGAGTGGTTTGGGCTACCTCTGGGTGAGAGGATGATATATGCTGACCGTTATGATAGATCAGATTATGATAAACTTGCTAACAAATAAGACAATTGGGCATATAAGGTATTAGATGATGGGGATTTTCACCCTTCCTGTTCTTATTATATGCTCTTTATTGTGCGCAACTCCCACTGTGCTCGTTGTGTGCGTTTTTGTGAGAAGATAGGTATATGATAACCGTTGAGATATGATGACATTTCACCTCCCTTGTGCGCAAAGGTGCACTTGTGTGTGTCTATGTAGAGTGTTGTTTGTGGAGCTCCGACCCTTCCAATTGATGTCGTGTGATTATAGGAAGTTGGCAGTGGATCTAACCTCCTATCAGAGTGTTTGTGCCACCTCTGGGGAATAAAATATTATTGCTTAGATTGAGAAATTAAAACATTCTACGGGACGGCATAAAACTTGCACGTCACTTCAGTTTGGCTCATTGCCTCAGTCCTCATTCCGGAGTCTTGAGATAAATAACTATACTACAGGTGAGTCAAAAAGGATTTACACCGATTTCAGAAAAATAATTAAAAATCTTTAACAGGTTCAATTGTTTTTTTACACGAAAACATAGCTCATAGATCTACTCTCATTGGTAAAAAAATCTAAAGTTAACTTTCGCATAATGCAGAATGGTAAAATTGACGGAAGTCGCCCAAAAACCATATTGACCACGGTTGTACAAATATTCTTCACGTCCACCGCAGCAAAATCCATGGAGTTACTGTCATCTCAATGCTTAATAACTTTTGTAATTTGTATTTGTAAAGTACACCATTTCCTAATCGTAACAACTGTTATTGAAATGTTCTTAACAATAGTTAATGACAGCTAGTAGCGTAACAGGGGCAGGAGGGGGAATGGGGCCGCATTGTCCCCTCCCCATGGGCCTTGACCAAAAAAAGCTTACAGCAGAAAGTGGGAACGGACAATCAACAAGGGAGTATATAAAAGAGAGGGAAGGGATAGGAACAGATTGAGATGGGAAGGGTGAAAGGCAGATGACTTTTATTCTGTATTTTCAAATATCGATTCCCCAATTAACCCCCCCCCCCCCATCGGTTAAAATGAAGGAGTTCGCGGAAAATGTGTTCCAACCGGCTATCTTGCACAGGATTGCCTACATGTTTGCATTCAGTCGCCGCGAAAAGATATGTTAACAATTTAATTGAATTATGCTTCAAAATTGGTTGTAGATTCCCTGATTTTGTTATTTTCATAAATATTTGACATTTTCTTGATGAAGTTTTACACACCGTATCAAAGCACGCAAAGAATGTCATGATGTACTTGTGTAGAACTCATCCAAAGTCCCTTTGGCCAAATTCCACAACAGGGATTCGGTGGACAGTGAAAAATGGGTGCCTACTTAAGTTATCATAACTTCGCATTGCAAATTCAAAATCAAAATTCAAATTTTCTCCTAGTAGGTACTAATCTAGTTTTAAAGGTGGATAGTTTGATCTTGGTAGATTTTTCAATTCTGTAGAAAAATTCAAACCAAACGAGTGTAAATCTTTTTGACTCGACCCTGTAGATCTTAAGCCACCAACCTCATTTTTTCCCAAATTGAAATGCCCCATCTCATATCAAAAAGCTAGTAGAGTTGGATCACATCAACACCCGCACATCACTATGCAAGTGAGACACAGACCCAACATCAATTTGAAAAAAACAGCCCCACTACGCAATGACATTGCAAAATTACATAATGATGAATAAGGTGTGTATTGTGTACACCCAGTGAAGAAATTAATGAGTATAGTGGCTTTACGAAAGCCGGCTCACCGCATTCTTAGTAACAATGTATAAAATTATAAATTAATAATTTCTTGTCAAATATTGTGGTTATGCTCATCCACCATCGGTTTGACTTTAACCACAACAGCTCCCAACCAACAGTACAAAATACACCGGTCCACGACCGCATTTGTAGCCTACCAAATTTTGCGGTCGCAAATGGCAAGGCCTTATATGACCCCGACTTGACTTTTCACCTTTAGACTCACAAACAAATAAAAAAAAAAAGAAATTTTGCATTTGATCTCCATAAACCAAGTGTGGTTCCATTTGAACTTTGGACTTTTCAGTTAAGGTCAATTTGAATTCTCAGCATCTTACACTTGCCCTTATATGACCCTCGACCTCCATCTGACCTTAACTGATATCAATTTGCGCACATACATTTAATAAACCATTATTATTAACATTAACAGTACTGAACCATAACCTCTATATGTACTGAAAACAACCAATTTCCTCCTGCACTCTTTGAGAATGACGTTTATTTTGCAACACCGGTAAAAAAATACAGAATCCTAAAACCGGTGTGTGATTGAGTTTTTTTGTGGAAAAAAATCCTGATTTGGTAAAAAACTCCGAAAGAACAGCGTAAAATTGACTAAAATGCTAACATCGGCGGAACTTAAATAAAGTCCGGACATTTTGATTTACAAAATCCGAAATCAAAAAATCCTGAAAATCACCCCCTGCTAAAACTTATGCTTTGTGTTAACTATGTAATTTGGGTCTTCTAGAATCGATACACATAAAATAAGTTTTCAAAAGCTTGAAGTACGCGCAATGCTCATTTGAATTTTTCCGTCTGTACCTTGTATAAATTCCGTGCAAAAATTCCCAAAGGAAAGTGGTCCCCTCCCCCCCCAGGCACTATCGTGAATGCACACCAATCGGTCCTTAAGTGTAAAAATAGTACATTAAGGATGTCATTTACTACTGGGTCCGTTAGTTGTAGTATTTTTTCACTGAAAAACTAGTATAAGTTCCCAAAACTAATTCCATTATGGGGTCGGTATTTTTTTACTGAAATTGGTCATTTTAGGGGTTACTTTCAACCCCTGGAACGAGCATGGGTTCCCACGAAAATCAAGACGGCCCCTGGGTCCACACGTTCTGTAAGTCAACTATCGTCTAGTCAGGGGGCACATGTCATCCTGTTGCAATTACTTCAGAAGGTCTGCCCATTTCTGGTTTTTCACTTTCATGTGTTATAACACCACAAGACTAACTTCCATCTTTTTTCAAAATGGCGCCAGATGCCAGATTTTCAAAGAATCTCTGTAAGGAAATGCCCAAATCATGTTATAATGATTTTTGTTGTGCAAAATTGGCTCTGTTGTTATATATGCTTTAGTGCATAAATATTTGTTTTTTTTTTTTAACAAATTTAAATACATTCCTTTTTTAAAAATTTAAGGGCCATTTAATGGGTTTAAGTGGTCATAAACCTCTTAAAATACAATTGATTTGTGAGCCCTTAAAAGAAGCCGAAAACTGTCCCCAAGCGAAGGTATTGTTCTTTTCAACATTCCTTCCTAACAGCGAAGACACGGCGAATGGCGCCACATACTAAACCCCAGGCCGCTTAATTACCGTTACATTCGACCCATACTTTCCACACCTGGAAACCTAGCGCCATCATCCTGTAACTACGCAAGGGGTGGTGAGCGCAACACTGGACTTTAAGACGCATACCTACCGTTACCCATCATCCTTCAGACCAGAAAATGGCTCGGTTTTTTACATCAACACGAACCTTCCCGTTCTAGAGCCTGCGGCTTCATGTTATCCACCGGCCCCAAGGACCTTCACAGGGATCCAAGGCGATTGCCGAAGCTCTGCGGTGACACACAAGGAATGTTCATCTACATTTACTTCGACGACTGGCTGATCAATGCCCCATCCCCAGAGGCACTTCACTTTCAAATCTGGAAGACCGGCAGCCTTGTCCAGCCCATGGACTAATCATCAATTGGGAGGAGTCAGCCCTCGAACCATCCCAAACTCTGCAGTTCCTTGGCTCGGTCATAGACTTCGTCAGAGGGAAGGTGTTCGCCGCAGCAAGAGAACACAGCCATCTTCCTTTTCACACGAATCCCCCCCCCCCCCCCCCCCCTCGCTCGCTATCAGACTCTCCGCCAATTGTATTACGACTTCTTGCCCTTATAGCCTGCATCACAGAAGTCCTTGCCTAATGCCCCTACGTACGAGATACATACTGCTTCAAGTTCAGCCACGTTTCATCCCTCAATATAGACTTGATGTCGAAATGTGATAGCCCGTCTCTCCAAGGTCCACCCCCCCAGATGGTAATGCATCCTCACAACATTCACTCTGGGCAGTCCCGCCTTCCACGCCACCATGACACGTCCAAAACGGCTGGGGAGGCTGGCGATTAGCAGTGTCCTTGACTCCAGTCATTGCGAAGTATCGCATCAACCTTCTGGAGCTTTGGACGGTCCGCCTGGCATTACGGAGCCTACTTCCCAAGGTCACGGACCAGACGATCACCTATGCTGCAACAATCTCACAGTAGTCACTTATATAAACAAGCAGGGAGTACCCTCATCCTGACTATGCAACATACAATCATGCTGCTAATATGGTGCCAACGCCACAGGATCGAGCTCATGGCAGTCCATCTCCTCCCGGGAGCAGTCAACATTCTAGCGGGTACCCTATCGAGAAGGGGAACAACGCATCCATGCCCCTACCAAGTTCGGGGCTGTCATGGAATGGCACGTCAACCCAAAAGTTTGCAAGGTGGTCTTCCACCACAACCCATTGGCCTCTAATCAACCTTTTTGCAGGGAACGGGAACAACCAGCTCCCTAGCTCCTGTTTCGTGTGGAGCGGACCAATGATGATCAGCTGGAAAAGGAATCTCGGTTTATGCGTCCCCCGATAGCGATGATACCAATGGTGCTGGAGAAGCTCTCGAGATCCAGCGGTGCAACATTCTTCTAATAGCACACACTGCCCAACAGATATGGTTCCCGAAAGTCTGCCTCTCACAGTGGCGGAACGGTTTTTACATCCCATGCAGACAGCCCAGCCAAACTGTGTTTCCGGCTCCTGGCCTTATCGCAAGCCTCACAGCTGTCCTACCCCAATGCCCTACGTATGAGATACAGCTTCTTTCTATCCAATTTCAGCCCCGAAGAGACCGGATGTCGAAGGGTATCTACGTCTCGCCAAAGGTCCCCACGCCTCAGTGGATCAGCTCACCACATTCACCCGCTGCCCGGGCGAGTCCGCGCCTTCCACTACCACAAAAGACACGACCAAGACTGGCTGGGGAGCGCAATGGGAAGGCTGGCGATTTGCATGTCTTGTACTCCACCATTGTAAAGCATCACCTCAACCTTCTGGAGCTGTGGGGGTAGCTGGCCATTACGGCGCCTACTTCCCATGGTCAAGGACCAGGCGGCCACCCTACGCTGCAACATCCTCCTTTCGTACTGTATATAAATATATAAAACAAGTAGGGGTCTCGGTTCCCGAAACTCATACCCCCCCCCCCCCCCACCCCCCGGTAAATCTACGTGCATACTATTTCATGCCTGAGTGGACCAATTTGTCCAAAATGCACTTTGTCCGGGTATTGAAAAGGCTGTAATGTTAGGACATACGCAATGAGTTAGTATGCCAGTATAGTTACGCACGAGTTTGGGAAACGAGCCCCTCTTTAGGTTCCCGCAGTCCCTGATTCTATGTCTCACAGACAATTATGCTACAATATGGGGCCAGCGTCACAGAGATTCATCTCAGATGTAGTCCATCTCCCGTGAGCAGGCAACATTCTAGCTGGTACCCTGGCGAAAAGTGAACAACCATATATGCCCCGACCAAGGTCGGGGGCTTGTTGGTGGAATGGCACCTCAACCCACCAGTGTGCAAGGTGGTTCTCACAGACTCGAGTGTCCTCTATCAACCTTTTTTGCCTGCGGCTGGGACAACTAAAACACTCCGGCGACATACTGTCCCGTATCGGGCCGAATGGGGCCCCGGGGGGGGGGGTGTTTTTGCCAGGACGCATGACGATCAGCTGGGACATGAATCTTCGTCATATGCGTTCCCCGGTAGCAAATGAACCTCAGGGTGCTGGATAAGCTCTCAAGATCCAGCGGTGAACATAGCTTCTAATAGCCGCGACGGGGCGCTGTCCAGACAAATGTGATTCCCGAAAGTACTTCGTCTCACGTTGGGGACCCGTTATGTACCATCGCGGCTTTTCATGCTGAGACCACTATTATGTGGAACCCGGCAAACTCAAGTTGGGGGTGGCTCCACGACATTCCAGACCCTTCACAACAATACTAAAAGTGCCCCTTCCAGCATCCTACAAAAGAAAGCAACCAGACAGACACCAATCAATCCGTATATAAGGCCTCTTCGGGGAAACGTAGCAGAGTTCTTCACATGGGCTTCCAGCAACTAGGGGCCAGCGCACGCTCCATGAATGCCTGCCGCACTGCCACGCTTCGTTGACATCATGGTCTTGCTCCACAGACGTCCTACCCTGTGCGCATACACACACAATGTCCTGAATGATCTTTGAAGGACATGTTTCACTATGACTCCCAACGTTCGCCTGGTTAAGCAAAAACAAGAAACATGGGACAAATAACGGACCCTGCACCCCGACGGGGCCCCGCCGTTCGTACCTCTGGATCAAGCTAATAAGACCTACCAGGAAGGGGCGTTCCTACCACACGAACTCAATACAGCCACACCACAGTGTGTTGGCCGACATGATATTTGGGAGCGCCGTCACCCTGGGACAATTGAAGGAAGTGCTGGACAGGAAAACTGGACTGAGAGTTGATAAAGCTGAAACAACTCCTTTGGGTATAATCGGGTCCACATGTGATCACACTCCACATAATGATTTTCGAAGCACTTTATACGGGACAACTTTATCTTTATATGTGTTTTATCATTTTGACCGCCATTTGAAAAAAAACGCCCTCAATTGATGAAAACCTCATGAAGTGGGTATTAGGTTGAAAACAACTAAATATGGGTTAATCAATAAGGTCCCAATTGAAAACCAGGCTTAATCAATTTTTCTGAAGCAGTTTATACACGACTTTTTTATTTTTATACCCTTAACCTTTTTCTGCCATTTTGAAAAAGCGCCCTCAATCGAGGAAATCGGTCACTGAGAATTAACAAATTGAAAGCAACTCCTTAAGGGTTTCAATAACAAGGAATAAAAGGTCAGCTTGGCACACGTCTGAATATTTGACTTGTGCCCCCGACTATCACACTGGGAGTCCTTGGCACTGAAACGAACGCATAACGATGTACAAACACTGCGTATTTAACGAAAACAGCAAAATCAACACCGGAGGACAGTCGGAACATGTTGTAATATTCCATATACTTTTACACTATTTTTTTTACTGTTCGTATACAATTTTCAAAAATTCTCCGGTAATGATTCCTCGAAGAGGGATTACGATCAAAGGTCGCTTTTGAATAATTTCCTTTGTTGCCTGTGACTGCTAAACAGATTAAAATCAGCCTGGTGGAATCGTGTGCTTCCTTCTTAGATCTTTCTTCCATGAACCGATCAAAATGCAATTTAGGAAAATATTGTATCCTCACACGAATTTCCTCCTGTCACTTTAAAGAGATTTGTGGGCATCCCGTTTATAATTTTACAAATGGTAATTTGGAATCAAATTCCTGGCTGGGGGGTTCTTGGCTTAATGGTCGTGCACACCTGCTCATATCCAAATGACGACTAGCCTGCAAATGCAAGGACGACCCACCTCTAGGGATATCAAATTCACAATAATCACGTTCTAGTCCCCTAGGGGATCAAAGTCCGTTGTGTTTTGTTGACTGTTCAATATACGAATAGGAAAATTTAACCTAATATATCAGCAAAATACTCTGAGTGTGTGTTTTTTTCTTGGCTGTATAGCATATGTCTCGCAAGGGGTATATTCTCACTGAAACAAGTATAATTGCACCAAAAAGGTGGTCCCGTTAGCGGTTATGTTCACTGACAACGGGTCCCGTTAGGTGTCTTTTTCAGACTCCAAACCCTGAGACCCCCCCCCTCCCCGGGATAAAATACGGTTTGAAGAAAAGATATGTACGGGCAGTACAAAATCATTTTATAAATCAACTTGAAATTTAAAAATTGGAAGAACTGAAATTTTTGGTCCTTGATCTTGGTTAAGCATCTAGTGAGCACTGACATGTGCAGCTATCCCTAAATTGTGATCCATTTCTAATGTATCCATCGAAATATTCATTAATTTTAACATCTTAGACCTCCATGTTGGTAGTCTCATGGAGTTATTATAGCATTCTAGAGAACAGTTCCATAGTCTAGTAACAGTGCAGTGCCCATTGCTTAAGTATATTATGTACAGTGTATATACATCCGTATAGGCTATACGACGTACCCACCAGTTCATCACTAATCGTCGTCGCAAAATTAACCTGGAAGTACATTCGTTTAAACTCTTCTACCACAGTACTTTCATGCAAAACGGGCAACATACGCCATAGAAATTGCCAACTTTGGTATTTTATTTTTTAAATATTGACCAGGAAAGTACTTTCTAAATACAGTACAGGGGGTCCCCAAAAAAATGGTGCAAGCCAATTTATTACACTCCTTTTACCTACCAATTCCTTCCCGTCTACCCCTCTCTCTCGCGGATATTTTTGTAGCTCTTTATAATGTCCATTCTGACTTTGCCTCAGTGCAAGCACCAAGCCCACCCTCGATGGAGGTGAAACAATAAAATTGGACTAAATACTTATATCATAGATAATGAAGTCTTGGCTTTTGTATACCGTTAAGTCATCAGATTTGGTTTTTGCAAGCCAGATATGGCGAATATTCCAAGAAAGGGTGAAACCATTGTTCCACTTTTCACAGACTGATACGACACTTTTTGATTCGAAAGAATCATCACACACAATTATAATGCTTATCGTTTTTCTTGTTGCTTCAAATCAATGTTTATTTTCGGTAAACAATTCCTAAACATGACTTTCATGAAAAGTAAAGAACATAGAAATAGAGCACACTCAGCTGGAACATAAGACATTATCAAACAATTAGAATTGGCACTCTTGCCTAATAATACACGTGTTTTAACGAGTTTCTGGAAAGTTTAACTTCTGTTCTTGAGTAAAATTGAAAATACAATACCTAAGTTCCGGTACTCAATTTGAAATTATTTTGTGGACACCCTTATCCTCTCTCATAGACCCCGTGCAATCGAGTGAACCATGTTTTTGGGTAGAGCAAAAGGGACGTTGTTGCAACTTCAAATTCAAAATTCAAAGTTTATTTCCATTCACATAACAAAATACACAACAAACCAGACATGTGAAATGGGGGAGGCTAGTACGGTCAATAAGGCCCGAGCATGTCTAGCCCCCTGTCTAACAAGTTACACAGTTTACATAGTAAATTTTTCACATCTACCAATCTGACTTACAACAACACAAGAGAGAAAATATGCTTCAAGATTACAATTTTGGTATGAACTTGACAAAATGCAACTGATATCGAAAGAAGCTGATCTCAAAAAAAAAAGATTTTAAATACATACATCTATTTGAATTATTATTAGTAGCGTGACAAATATTACGTTTGAATTGATCACGAAAGAGTTTAGTGGATTCGAATGTATAATAGCTTTCTTCATTGAGTCCACAAGACGCGGGCCTCACTCCTGACCTGATTTTTGAGAGAACGCTTTTTTGCATTACACAAAAACATCATTGTGACATCCTTGTATTGTGTCTGTGTCATTACAGGGTTCCCACTTAGGTTTTTAACTTGACGTCCACTGGACCCCCCAACCCCCCCCCCCCCATAATTTTCCACATGTTCAGAAACTTTTCCGGGTCCAGTGGATCTTTTTGTGGTCACAAGACCAGCCTTCCAATGTTTGTATACTACGAATCCGGCTTTCAGTTTCCAAATACATGGAGCATAAGATTTCCTGGTTCCACACACACACAAACAAAACCAAAAGGAAACATTTAATATTTTAATGTTAACAAGTTTGGTGTCTGTCATACAATACCCATAGTAGACTAGCCTTGCCCAATATTGTTGACTTTTTTGTTTCCAACAAAAGCACTATTTTGAATGATGGTTTTAGCACTTATCAGAAATATTACGTCTATAAATTTTGCTTTTGAGGTTTGGAACATTTTTTTTGCCTTTCAGGGCTTAGATATGGAGTCCAAGTGGACCTAATTTTGTTACTCATTCTAAATTTATTGTGTCCAGTGAAAATTCTACCTGTCATTTGACACCCAAAACCTACTAAGGGGCGGGAACCCTGGTATATTAGAGTGTTTTATAAAATATTTATCACAAGTTTGGGTAGTTGTCATTGTTAGTGTCTGTACATAAAGAGACCAATTAAGTTTATAATGTCTCGACTACATTTAATATTTAAACTGAGAAAAGAGGGGACTTTAATGAGATCGATAATGGCTATTGGAGATCGTTCTCAACGCCCTTTTTTGGAGTTTGAATAATTTATCTCAAATAATATGCTTGATGCATTACCCCATACCAAAATACCATAGTTGATATTACGTAATTAAGTGTCAATATAGATTATACATTTATTTGACAGGTACAAATTGTTGCCAAGTTTATTCCATATGCTATATTTTTGATATCGTCCTTAGATTTATTCAGCAATCTGGACTTCCCTGTTAGGTTATATCAATGACGCCACCACTAAATGTAAGTTTGGGGGACCTTTTCTAGTTTACTTTATCCAGTACTTCTTTCATCACCTTGCCACAAGATGGCGTTGGTTTCAATCATTCTTTTTATTTACATGGTGTATATCAATATCTTCGAGGTTCTCTGGGGTGTTCGTAAATCATATAATTTGTTTTGTCTAGCGTAACAGCTAATTTATGACTTTAACCAGTGCTTCTTTAAATTTTAAAATTCCTTGATCAGCTCCATTTTTAGATGAAGTTTCAGAATGAGAATCAAATAGTAATGTCATCAGCAAATAAAAACAGTCTAGTAATGATAAGTATTTGAATATCATTAACGTCATGATAAAACGTAATGGGTCGTATGTGAACCCTGCGAACACCAAAGATCTATTTTTAAGGTCCGCCTCTATTGAAAGATATTAAAAACATTGATTGCGATTGTTCAGATAACTTCTAAACCATTCCAAACACCCCTCTCATCCTATTTCTAAATGTATAGTAATCTCATGGGGCCAATGTGTCGAAAATTTTCGATAAATTATAAAAATATTCCAGGTTTGTTCGTGAGTTTCAACTTCATTACAAACCTTTTTCAATGATTCTAGAAATTGCCATAGTGTTGAGTGATTTGGGACGAAACCAACTGTTTTTTCTTAAGTATTTTGTTTGCATCATATAGACATGCACCTGTTAAAACTCATCTTTCTAGGATTTTTGAAACGGCAAACATAAACTGGACGATAATTTTATTAATCAAAAAACTCCGTGTCTTTTTTAAATAGGCCGACACTGCATTGGCAATTTTGTGCTAATTTGGTACAATTCCCATTGATATTGATATCATGGTCTGTGTTGTAAGCTATTTCAGAATCCACCTGGTTTATACTGCATATCCAATATTATCATGACCATCAACTCTTTTGTCATCAAATTTATTACAATCTTTATAAACTCTTCTTCAATCACTGGTGCCATATAGGCACTTTTGACGGGTGGTTCTTTCAATACTAATAGTCTTTGTCCAGAATGTTCAATTTGAGATGCCAGCTGGGGACCAATGTTTACAAGACAATTGGTTTGAATTCAGACGAAATTGTTTTTTTGATCAGTTATTTATTCGCCCCCTTATCCTTATAAAGGCCTTCAGTCATTCATATTTATTATTTCCATCATAACAACACCCCAAAGACAAGTTAAAACAATCATAACAATAGAGGCGAGATGCAACAAAAGCAAAGCCTGAGTAATTTTGTTGCACCACCTTACGAAGAAAGTAAACCCAAATTACACTTAACAAATACGACATCACTCACTCACTCACAAACTCACGCCAACAACATGCATTTTGTCTCCACAAGGACAATAATTGAGAATGAACAGAATATATAATACAAACAGGATTTTCAAAATCATTTATCGAGTGATATAACAAACATACCAATTCAACGTTAAAGTTTTATTGTTTGTGAGAAATCAAGATAACCCTTGTTTGAAATTCTTTAGATTTGAAGCCTTTTGGGGTATATCACGGGATAAGAGTTCCAAATTTAGTCCTTCATGAACACCGATGTAATTTTTGTGAATGTCGTAGCGAAAGTTAGTTCTTATTTCTTGTATTGTAATCATAACATTTTGTAAGTTAGTGAAAACCTGATTAAATGACCTAGGAAGCATACCAGCTTTGTAATTGTACATAATAAAAAATACCCAGATTTTTTATCATATAATTGAAATATCTTCAAGGTTTAAACTTTCAATAAAGGTTTGTAATGACATCGATATGACTCATTGAGACTATTTCTCAAATGCCCTCTTTGTATCTTATTAGTTTGGTCATGATGCTTTCGATGCTTACCCCACAGTAATATACCGTATGTCAAATAGGCACGGGGGGGGGGTGACTATTGAACAATACAATTTATACATAGATGGTTTAGGCAAAAATGTTTTTGACTTTTCAAAATGCCCCTTTTCTCTAACAGATTTTACAATGTTGGTTGTATATGACTTTCCATTACAAATTTTTTCATCAATTGTTTATTCCTAGACCTGGGTCGTAGAAACTTGATTTAAATTTACAACTATCTAAAAATCCCTTTTTACTATTTTGGGGAAGATGCTTTAATGCTGTTTATGGTGTTTCCAAGGAGCATTAAATTCGTTTTGTGAAATTTAGTATACTTTATTACATTAAACCAGTTATATTCACTCTTGTAACTCATTGTTAACACTATCATAAAGTACATCGATATCATTGTTTTGAATAAAAATGTGACCCATCACATCAAAAGCTGACAGTTGTCGCTCAAGGTTCAAGTTGAGATTTTGTTTTGCATCAAAAGCCAATATTCTCAGCTGTAAAATGATACCCCTCATTGTTAATTGGGGTGTATCATTCCATTTTATGGGAAAAATGGGGTTTACATTTTTCGTTTTAGTTTCTTTGTTTTTTTTCATGTGCATAATTTAATTATATATGAAATGCAAATTCCCGACAATTGGTAGGTTTTTTGATGTCACAAATACATGTGTATCATCACGAATAGGATCACTTTTTAACAGATTGATGTTAGACAATATCGTTCAATATATGATAATAAAGAGCAAATGGCCCAAGTATAGATCCTTGTGGGACACCACAATTACCTTTTCATAGGACGAGAGTATTTTTTATAGGATTACAAATGGTTTTCTATCAGACAGGTAACTATCAAACCAATCATGAGATCACCAACGAATCCGTAATGATGCATTTTAGCTAAAATGATGTTATGATCTATGGTATCGAATGCCTTTCCCCGATAAATCCATGAAAATTCCAGTGTATACATATTTTATCAAATGCATGACTTACATCTTTAACAAAATCTAATACAGCCATAGATGTAGAATGTTTGTTCCTGAAACCATATGTTTTATGATATAAAAGATTATTTTTAATCAGAAAGTCATAAACCATCTGTTATACATTATACGCTCAAGAAATTTTTAGAAAACATGGCATCACAGAAACGGTCGATAATTGCCAATACTCAGGATTGTCTTTTTCTTATAGATTGGAACTCACTACTCGCTATTTCAATGCGCTAGAAAGACTCCGGTACTGGGATTAAATATTTATTTTTCAAAGGATGGACACACTTCCATTTGCTATTTTTTTGATGAGATCTGCTTTTATATTAGCAAAAACTGGCTTTTCTTGCTACAGTTGCCAATTATCTTGATAATTTCATTTTCGTCTGTTGGTTGCAAATAACAGTAGAACTAAAGTGAGATATTTTCATATAATCTGAAAATGCTTTTCCAGTGTGTTAATACTATTAGCAAGATTAGACCCAATACGGCGGAAAATTTGTTAATTCTTTGCACTTTTGTTTGGAATTTTTTATAGTTTCTCCATTTATACAAACTTATCCGAAATTGATTTTAGAATATCTAAGAATCGAGTTAGTATTTTTTCCATGTTTTTTTCATATTATACTTCTCCCTGTACCAAAAGGCAACTGAAATAGTTTTGCTTAGCAACTCTCCAATACTTTGTGTAAGCCTTTTTTGATATAATTTATATTTGTTAAATATTTTCCTCGGTTGGTTTATTAATAGATTTCTTATACAACAAATTTTTCCTACGAATACTCTTTAATAAAGAAGACGTAATCCACGGAGACTTTGGTTTGTTTTTGAATGTACATTTTTTCACATTTTTCTTGAGAAAACATTCATCATACGCTTTTCATTTCAATGTCCATACAACAAGCATAATATTTATCGCATCATTTGAAACACAAATTGAATCCCAATTAGATAGCATGTCTTACCGCAAATGGTAAGTTTGGTAAGGTATGTATGCAATAGGTTGTGTTGTTTTTGGAATTTACCCATTTAGTGTTCAGACCCCCCCGAAAACAAAAATGCCAAATTAGTCGTTCCCCCAAGAACCATAACGCCACTCACATATATATTGCTAACTAATACAGCGGACTCCTTGCAAGTGCATTGTGGTTCTTGTGGGGGGAAGGGTCATATTTGGAAATTAGCATATTCTCTGAAGCCTGTATTATCATTGTCCATAAAGCAACTTTTTGGGATTTATGTGAGTGATTTTTGGAAAACCAGCAAAAGGTAACTTTGAGCATGTGCTTTATAATGCGGAATATTGGAAGTTTCATCCGTCTCATGAACCTATCGAGGGCGTCCTTCATTCCTATCCGGCGATGTCTTTACTTGGTGCCCTCTTTTTTTCCACGACCGATGATTTCATTGTTTTCCAAGTATCGCATATTGTGGCGAACTTGTATAATAATACTACGTTGAGTTTAGATTTGCTGAATTATATCATAATTATATTCCGATATGTTTGATTTTACAATCTTCCTCACGTTTGTTACGGGCCAGAATAGCCCAAATGGTTCTAAACAACGCAGTGAAAAACATCATTGAACAAGGCAGGAGAGTTTTGTTAATTTCTTCACTTTATTATAGTACGCCAAATAGGTGAGCCACTGGTTGGCTGTGGATCAAAGCAAACACAATGACCAACATAATTACCCAATACAAGCCAAAAGGTGAAATGGGGCCAGTTCATTAATTTCATAAAAGTGTTTAAGTCTAGAAAATAGATATGCTAGTCAGTTTTGGTATGATAGAAAGGTCCTAGACTTATTTAGAAGGCGGAACCTGGCATTTAAAACCTATAATTTTTAAACATCCCGGAAAAACCCTAAAATTGTGTCGAGTCAGAAGAGTGGAAAATGTTCAGTCAAGTGGTCACAAGTTTGGGCTTTCCAAATGGCGATTAATTACAAATTTCATGTCCATTGAATTGGTTCGCAAAGTCTAGATTTATCGGTCGAGCTGGAGTAAGACTTATCATGACTGTAGTCGGGATTTGTAGGGAAAAAACTGCTTACCACGAAGAAACCATATAACGGCCTAGAAACTAAGGCGAGTATTGGAAATTAAAGTTCAATAAATATAATCGGCGAAAATTCAATAATGGCGGCATTGACGCTATCCACACGCGTGGTTGAAAAGCTTGTCGCGACAAAGTTGAGTTGAAGCTTCAGTCGAATCCATTTCAAATTCCAAACGCCAAACCTGCGTTTATTCTTCCACCCCAGGTCGCTGTAAAAACTAAGTCCACAGATCAAAACAAAAGAGACACGTACATGGAGAACATTTACTCCATCCTTACCGACTAAATTGATTCATATTTCTATAATTATTTTAAACAAGCTGGGGTTTTAATTTAAACGTCCTGACTGTAATCACATCCTCCCCTCTAAGAAAAAGAAAGTTGGAAAATACATAAACTTTTCTTTTTAAAATAAATCAAAACGCGCCATGCTTTATTCTCAATTAATGCTAGATATGACCATGATCATTTCATTTTAACTTTTAAATATGATCACTTTCACGTGCTTGCAAACATTGCATTATTATAACATTACCATGTACAATCATGTCAAATATTTAAATTTCAACAGGATTGACATTCCACTCAACTGCTGAGCATACACAATAGTAACTGATGATCCCTTGTCGTTAAACAATCTATTTTTAGCTACTCCACACAGCTCTATTCATATGATTAAAAGATCCCTTGATACATGACTGTGAGGGAGAGGAGGGGCATTTCAAAAGCCTTGCCAATTGGCACCATAGTCTCCATTTCCCCGAGAGCTTCATCGACTGTTTGTCAACATCGTTTTCGTTATGTGTACGTCGTCACTCATTTGACTGATTTTTGATGTTTTTTTTTTAAAGACGTCGCGGCCGTTGTGAAAACTGTAAGTTTTCTTCGAAATGTTATATATTGCTACCTCGTCTATGTACTTAGCCATATTGCCATTCTACGTACTGGTCAACGGGCAATCATATGTTACCAGTCATTCCGGTAGCCTGTTCCATGGCCGTTTTTTCCCCGATTGTGTTACCTGAATTATCACATGATCAATGGACTGATTACTTCATTTCTCATGAAAAATAAGCTCAGGCTGAAGTCCTTCCTTTCCACAGTCAATTATTCCGTTTTCTTCAAGGATTCAGAAAATAATGTTTCCAAATTGTCCATTAATCGCTTCCTTGTTCATCTCCATGCCAAAGGGGGAACGGTCATGGGGAGCAGTGCAATCTCCTTAATATTATAACTCTTTGATTATTATTAAAAAAAAAAACCTTTTCTGGAGATTTATTCTAATATTTAATGAATGTGTTTTTGTAATTGTAGATCTGTCTTTTGTACTTCCCTGAAGGCCCCTTACAGGTATGTCCTGGGCTAATGTATTCCTTATTGTTGGAGCTTTTTTAAGGGTGGTTGAATAATAAAGGATTTGATTATCTATGTGTAATTGTCACACCTTTTACTTCCGGTTCCCTCACCGGTCTCGATATTCAATAGGCGTGGAGAGGATTGCCATCCAGGTGTGGTGAGATCAATGGTAAAGATCTAGTTCAGGTGAATTGACCAAAGTTTTAAGCATTTACGGGACTTTTAGTTGGATTCTGAACCTCTCCAAAATGATTCGTACCTTCGACAAATGCGTTCATGAAGGAAAAACAACATCATGACTATTAATAGGGACATCGTTTGTTGAGTGTTCGAATGGACCTTACAACACGCTTGGATGCAACATCTATGCTGTATTTAAGTATTCAACTATTAAAATATACATTAAAGGTGGTTTTCTCCTGTAACTTACAGAAGAAATGTCCAACCTCCCCTCCATCTTGTGCATGGTTATGAACAACGGCATCTTCTCCGACTTGTTAGTCCGGCCAAGGTTTTCTCACGGGGTTACTAGAAGGGTCAACCTTGATGAGAGGCTGCCCTGGTGGGTAAACAAGGTATTGTTGCTCGGTCGATCCTCATTTTCGAAATAGTTTTCCATCTGCACTACTGGTATGGTGTCTGTAGATATTCACTTCTAAGGAAATTAATTTATCCGTCAGTGTCTTGATGTATCTGAAAAAAAATTCATAAGAGGAAGCAATTAGCGCCATATCTCAATTGTCAGTGAACTTATATCCTTCAGAGTGTATATCAAAAACAAATGTTGTAATTGTCGCATAGTATACATAAATTACGGCTGTGAGTTCTGACAAAAATCAAGAATTTGAAGATCTCATTTCCTGTTGTTTTGTCCAAAAATATTACAAAAAAACTCCCCATGATTCGTGCTTACAAAACTTTAAGGCTCAACGGTGGCCACCTCCTAAACATTTTGGATTTGATTTTAATTTTTTTAACTTTGAAAGCGAATGATTTTCTTGTCTATTTGGAACATTTTAAGATTGGTAGAACAAATCTCTCAGCATGAGGGGCTGTTTGTAGCACCTCCCCAGAACATACAGACACATGCATTAAAAACCAAAACATAATACATGCATGAAATAAGACATACATACATAACATACATGCATGCATACATGACATCATACATACATACATACCATACATCATTACATACATACATACATCATACATACATTACATAAATACATACATACATTCTATGCCACTCTCGTACTGAAAATAATTCCAATGCTATTTATTACCTAAAAACTGTAATATAGTCACCCCTAAATGCTCACACTACCAAAGTTAGTTGGAGCGAGTGATGAATCGGAATTTTTCCGTGTTTGATGTGCATGACAAAATTCCGTATCGGGAACGATAACAAGATGGTGACATTTTCTGTGTAGGAAGGACATCGATTTGAGCTAGTGCTTAGCATGGGGACAAGCATAATGCATCTGCCAAAAACAAAACAAAATAAACACACACACCCCCCCTAACCCCAAAACAACAAACAAAATACCTAAAAACAAACCCAATTAAAACGATTGTTTAGGAATATGAGGGTGGCACCCTCGGCCATGATTGTACGTACTGTTAATTGCTTTTTTTCCTATTCCTTGGTGTTTTTTAATTAAAGTTGTGTTTGACATAAAAGTGGGAATAATCCTTGTGGATATGTTAAAATACGGTTCTAGGTTTTTTATTGTGGTAGTACCTATCCTTATAAAGTAGTTTAATATTACCTTGTTGATATTGCCTTTCTGAAAAAGTCATAGTTACCATTTTGTTTAGTAGTTCAAAGGGTGGCCCACAGCAAGGAACTAGGGTGACAACGTTTTTACAGGTATCCCACCTTTCAATGTGTTGTCTTTTGCGTTTTTTCTAGCTCGCCGTTCTTATAACAATGTCTGATCTCCAGAAGAAACAAGTTAAAGATGCATTTCGTAATTCATAACACATTCGTTTTTGTTGATGGTTTGCACCGTTTCATGATTCGCGTGTTATATGGACAAATCCGACCAGCCAAATGATGGTTCAGAATTGATCCGCCATTACGGGGGCCCCGCCTCCAACCCAAAAACCTACCCAAAATCTTTTGTACGTCTGTACCACGTTGATTAAGTCAATTCAAAAGCTACACTAATCTGAACATTTGGTGAATTAAAGCAAGGGATGACACCCAAGCTTGGCTGCCAGTAGGTGTTGAATGTGTCAAACCGATTCGTGTATAGGAGTGAGGGGAAAAGTTTTGGGTTAGATCCATTAGGTGAAATAGGAAGAAGAAAAGAATATTTTGAAAATAAAAGGGGCCAAATACAAACTTAATTTTGTTTACTGTTACTTTTCTGGATTGAATGTTTTTGTACATTTTTTTTACAAAAAGTCGATTTATAATTCATTCACATCACTTCACGATAAACGATTGCAAAAAGGGTTTTTTTTTTTTTTTTTTTAAAAACATATGAAATACAACAATTCTGAAGTATCATTAAACATGAAAAAAGGGTTTTTTAAAAAACAAAACAAACAAACAAAACCATGAGAACGGTTTGGTAATTTTGAGTTTTGTAGCCTTTTATACAAAGACTGAGATGCATAAGGTATGTCATGTTTATATAATAAAAAACCTTACCCCATCAACCCCCGAGTGTCATCGGCGATATTCGCTGTTTGCGTTCTTGTGTGGCCCCTTTTTATTTTAGCGGGTGTATTCCTCAGCAATTTCTTGAATAGCTTGGATTGGATGGGCAGCTCACTGCCTTTGTATACCTACCATTGCCCGGTGGATCAAAGATTCATGCAAATGGGACACCAGCTGTAGGACAGGCTACTGCTCTGAATTTTGCCGACGGTACTGGACACATATCGGTGTCGAGAGATCCCACGCAGGAATCGTTGGGAAAATCTCTATCCCTACTCTCTTCTCATGCGCCCCTTCCCTTGCTCTTTTTCGTCTCTCATGAACACCCCGGCCCCCACCCTCGACTAGTTAACACCGCACCCGACCGCATATTAGACCCCCCGTACTCCAAGCAGGCACGGGATTCATCCGCGTCGGGAGTGGGGGCCAGTCGGTAAAATGAGGCCCCCGGCGGCCTGTTATAAAAATGATTTCCCTTTAAATCAATGGTAACTTGGGTTTGATCTATAATAGGTATGATCTACAAAAATTAACAAACCCCACTCGTGGCCATGAGTAGACGACAAGATGACACCTCGACACGACATCGCGCCACACTCATCCCACCAACAAAAAATAACCGACATAATTGGAAAATACCCCTCCAGTATTGCATGAAAACAGTTGTTTGACGTCTATTCTGGGATTTTTACCTCAATTTGGTGTTTTCCAAAAAAGACTAGCTGATTGTAAAACGCGTCTGTGATTCCCTGCTATTCCATGATTAACACCGACGTCAGCCTCTAAAGTCATCTCTTTGGCTCCTCCCCCTCCTCTATAACATGAAATGTTAATTAAACATTTTAATAAAAGAAACAAAAAGTAAGAAATAGATCATGACAAGGTTTAAATTTTTACTTTCTTTTTTGGGAAGGCAATTCCTCAAACAAACTGAGAGATGACCCACACATACTCTTCTCTCTTTCCCACATGGAAACACAAACAACTGTCGATATTTGTTTTTTATAATGGAACAGATTTAATCCACTATAAAAATATTATCTTCTTAGTATACATGCATATTGAGTAGCCACCGGATATTTTATAGTATTAATACTCGCACTAATTTAGCCGTTTAGTGGCTTTATCTTCGTTTGTGTAAATCAAAGCGAGGGGAGGGAGGAAGGGCGGGGGGGAGTGGCGAGGGGTGGATATTTTAGAAGAGAAGAAAAAAAAAAACTTCCCTACCCATCCTATTAAACAAAAAAATACTACAAGAGTTAAAAAAACCGCCGTCGAAAAGGCGAAAAAAAAAAAAAATCCGGCCATGAAATTCTAACCCAGTATGGCCAACCAAAATATCTTGACATTGAAAAGGTGCGTTCCTAGGGTAACAGTGCGTTCGACATTACAGAGGGGTTCCTTCGGTCCCGGATAAAGAATGTGTCTCTTGTTTGGTGAACATGCTCCTATTGGGTCGCAAGTGCAATTATAAATGTTTCAAAGTGCCAGTTTTATACCCAAAAATAATATTATTATGAGATAACGCGTGTCCCCAATTACCTATTGATGAGGGCCGCAGATGGCCCGTTATCTTTTGTGACCATCAGCAATATAAAATAGGTCCAGGCCTGTGGGTTGAAAGCGGGGCGGGGAGCTTACACCAAAACCTTGTCTGTGCTGAAAAAAAACCACACTCGTGAAACGTGAAATTCCCGTATTCAAACGGGGACAATCCCCTACAATAACACCCATCATATTTGTAAGTGACTTGTTTATTGTAAGTGGCAAACACTCAAGGGCAGCGATAACTCAGCGTCCAAGCGTCGCAAATACCTGACGGGGATTCTTGTTATTTTTTTTTTGATTCAGCAATGAACTTTAGGGTTCTGCGAGTCGCGCCCCCCTTTTGGGTATAATTGCAGATAATCTGGCTTGGTTGTATTGCATGTTGTAATTCTCAACATATCTACCGCTATGTCAGTTGAATAACATGAAAAATTGGTTTTACAGTGTAACTTCTTTCCATTGTCAGGTCTATATCTCTAGGCAAGCCCCCGGGACGCAGAGAGCGTTGAAAATCACAAAAGCCCCCCCCCGGCATAATAGTCCCACAACATCAAAATTTGTTGAGAATTAATGCACAACATTTCCACTGCGCTACACACCTGTAAAAAATTTGCAATTATTTGCATCTGTAGAAATGTTATTTTTTTACCTAAATAATTTGTTTCCCCTCCATGCATATGGAGTCCGTCCCCGCCTATTTTGCAGAGTACAAAGGAAACAGTGTGTTCTTTTCGGTTCGAAATCGACAAACCCAAAAAAATTTGTCATATTTAAAAAGAGGAGGAAAACCAGGATAGATAGACTGCCATGATGTCAAAACCAAGATTCTCCACCCCCCCAGGCTGAGACAGCAAGTCTCCCCCGCCCCCCCCGCCCTTGTTTCAATAAAACTTTGTTTCTCATATCCCGAGAAGTGGGGGGGGGGTCACCCGGGGTTATATAAAGTGTTTATTTTGATTTGAATGACCTTTCCAACCCAGGGGCCCCATGGAATTATTTTAATCCGTTTTGAGATGAGAGCTAGACCAGAAACCCCGGGCACTGATGTCAAATCATTAGAAATACTTTGTTCAAATTCATCATGTTAATATTGGGGATTTTTTTCGCTTGAAACCAAAATACATTTAGTAAATGAGAAAAAGGAAAATTGAACACTTCGTTTAAAATCTGGGGTGAGGGAGGGGGGGATAGTAGAGATCATGCCATTGGACCTTTAAACACTATACAGTTATCGGGAAAGGGGTAATTCAATGCCGTTAATTGGCCTACCTTTCGGAAGTGCCATTGGCACCAATCCCAACACTTTATCCTACAAAAAAATCTTGGTGGTGGGGCTTTGTTCGACCGCGCTCTGTGTTGGATTTGTGATTTTTTTTGACTGATTCTGTGTTGAACAACAATTTTCCACCAAAAATGTAATAATAAGCCACCAAGTAAAGTAATAGGCCCTATTAAGTCGAACGCAGATCGCTTGGGTCGTGTCCCGCCTTTTTCGCGGTCTTACGTTGTCATACTTCGACAAAGGACCCCGACTTACAAAATAATTTTTTTCCAAACTTAATTTGAAATATTTGCGTTTAGACGTTTAAATTTAAAAGCCTTCTCTTAAAACAGTTTGTTTTGTGTTGTGTGTGGCACTTTCAAGTATTTTTGTACAATAAAATGACCTCGCCGCCAGTATTGTTGACACGGGGCTACATCGCTACCCTCGGTGCACCGAAAGTTAGTTAGGAGAAACCCAACCCCCAAGCACAACCTTCATACACGATCAGTTGGTATAAATTCTCCCTGTAACACATTTTTTTTCTTTTAACTTAACGGGGTCACCATCACCTTATTTATGCAAATTAATTTATAACACAATTAACCATTTATTTATGTAAAAAACGTGCAACTGTTTCGATTGTCAGCTCACGATATATAAATCGTACTATAATTAAACCACCAAAATCGCGCTTATATAGGGTGAACCAAGCTGTGGAAACCAACAAATAAAAGCCCATGATCGCGGGCCTACACAAAGCTCAAACACCTACGACTAGGGATAAGGGTCTGTTATCTCGAGAATAAAGGCATCCCTTATCTCCAGATAAAGAAAGCTGAACCCCAAAATAACGCCACCCTTATCTGGAGGTTAACACTCTTATCTAGTGTTAGCAAGCGAACCCTAAATAACGGTCATTATCTTGGGGTTAACAAGCTGAACCACAAATAACGGCCTTTTCTGGGGGTAAGAAAGCTGACCCAGAACTAACGGTCCTTCTATAGAAATTAACAAAGCTTAACTAGAGGCGGGAAAACAAAGCTGAACCAAATAACGGTCTTATCTGAGTTTATAATTTTTATCTGGAGAGGTTATGTTAAGGAGCAAAGCTGAGCCCCAAATAACGGGCCCTCTCTGGCGATAACAAAAATGGAACCCCAAATAACGACCGTGATTTGGGGTCAGCTTTGTGAAACCCTCGATTAATATTTAATAACTGCGTTATTTGGCGAGTAAGGGGCCTTATCCTAATTAGGTTTTTTTTATCTAGAGATTAAGGCTTTGTTAACACCAGATAAGGACCGTTATTGGGGTTCAGCTTTGTTTATCCAGAGATAAGGACCGTTTTTTTTAGGTTCAGCGTTGTTAACCCAAGATAAGGACCGTTTATTTGGGGTTCGCTTTGTTAACCCCAAGATAAGGGACCGTTATTTAGGGTCAAGATTTCTATCTCCGAGAGGCTATAGCTTGTTAACCTTAAGATAAGGGACCGTTATTAGGTTCACTTTGTTAACCAAAGATTACGACGCGTTATTTGGGTTCAGCTTGTTATATCAGTGGTTACGAACGTTATCTCAGTTACGGAGTGTTTATTTGGAAGAGAAAGGCTTCATTATATAGGGATTATAAGAAGAACGTTGCACATTGTGCGTTCATAGAGCGTGGTTAAGCTTAAATTGCACTTGGCCCGCAGCAATTGCTACAATATCTTCAGTAAATTAATAAAACGGTTTGTTTTTTTTTTTTTTTTTTTTTTTTTTAATTTTTCTTTTTTTATTAATTATGCTAAATTAATATGTTATATTTATTAGCATAATTTACCAGATCTACACACCTCGCTACGAATTTATATGAAATAACAGTTAGTTATTAAGCAATTCCTAGGCCTGATAGCTCCTTTTTCACCACTGCTTTGTAAACATTGAGCTTTTTTTTGTTTTTTTGTTTGCAAAAATAATTTACTAAACTTACCTGGAATATTCTATAACATCCTTGGGCGGCAAAAATAAAGCATAATGTTCCTTCATTCTTCTATGATGATAATCTGCTTGTATGAACAATCCTCTGTGATTGCTTGCTATGTAATGTTAATCATTATTTGCGACATTTGTAGGTTTTCATCTGGCCCGAAAGGAATCGAGACCAACCATGTTGATTCATAAACATTTTCTAAGAATATTATTAGTCTCCCTCTTTCTCATTCCCTTTTTCTTTCCCCACTGATAATGACGAAGTTACTAAAATTTGCCACAGTTGCTCGCAAATCAAGTGTACAGCAGTGGGATTTGATTTGAAATCAAGCCGGATATAGTAAATCAGTTCGACACATATGCATTAATTCCTCTCCTCAATATTAATTTATCACCTTGCTTCTGGTTGTCCCCACTAAACTCCAAAAAGTTGCCAAAGTCATTCCAAATTGATAAGTCAGATGACCCTCACAGATTCTCCAATTATAGGCCGATCTCTGTCTCCCTGCTTTCTCCACAATTTTCGAGGGGCTAATGTCCACAATAGATATATGGGTTTATTTCTCATCTAAATTTACTCATAAATCTTCAGTCGGTTTCGTTTCCAATCGCTATCTTATAGGGCCCCCTCATGGAAGAGTACAAAAGTAAAATGGTTGTCTGATTCTTGACACCAATTAAACCATACTATTGGAAATTTTCTCTGAGAACTTCTCGAAGGCGTTTTGACACAGTCAAACATTGAAATCTTCTTGACAAACTTTTCACTATGGTATTCGTGGTGTTGCCTTCGATTGGTTTAGGAATTACCTAGACAATCGTACCAAATCTGTTTTCATTTACCAATGCAAAACTTCCCTCAATATTTCCAATTGTGGGGTCCCTCAAGGAATCAATTTAGGGCCCTTTACTTCATGTTATATTTAAATGACATGTCCAATTTCTCAAACCTTTTTAATTTTATAAGAGATGGCTGATGACACCATAATTATTAGCTTCTCATAAAAAAATTTCCCACATCTCATCAACGTTGTAAACCAGAATATCTTGTATTTCAAAATTGGTGAAGGCAACAAATTATCCATGAATATAAATAAACACCAAATTATAATTCTTTCGGGAACAGGCATTGGCCAGTAATGCGCACTTACCAAAAACATTGATATTAACATTGATAACCTTCCCATTTCAAAAAGTTGCCTCTGTATTAAGTTTTGCGGTTTTTGGTGTCAATCTTGATGAATCACTCACATGGAACCAAATCATACACAATTTACACAAGTAACAATTTCTTCCAAAATATTCAGGTATTTGTTTAGGCTCTAAAAAATCTGCTACCTCAGAACACTTGATATTCCCTTACACTAGTTTAGTCTGACCACATATTCTGTATTGTAATATTATTCTGGGGCAGGACCCAAAATAATTGCAACCCCTGAATCGATTCAATTTTTAAAAACAAAAGAAAATCTCATTTTTGTTCCCCGAATTTGTGCCAAACACACACAATTTCTTACCAACACTCCGCCTTTATTTGCATCTTATAGGTCTCATTATACAGATTCACAAACTACACAAAGCTATTTATTTTTATGTAAAATAGGTTTTACAACATTATCTTCCGGAATCTTTTTTTCAGAATATTTGATTAAAGTTCATAGTATTCACAATAAACTATGTCAGATATCTGATAATCTCCGTCCCCCAAATTTTTTTTAAACACTATGTTAAGCCACGTAACTCATTCAGAAGACGCGGGACCTCGTTTTGGAATAATCTTAGTTCTGGACATATTTAGAAAACTGTACCCTCCGTTTTTCTTTCAAACGATGTAAAACAGTGATTGTTATCCCAGTACATCTAGTATCTTGTATTTCTCTCACCTGGTTATGTCTTTGTAATTTGTAAAAGTATTTTAATCCTTTTCATTACTAATCTGGTATGTATCGCTAATAAATTGAGTAGCTTTTTACCATGCCAACAGGTGTTCTTCCACATTGTCCGGTCTAGTCTACGTCTGCACTTCTAGTCTCCCGTCATTATGTTTGTAGCTGGTCTTGCAACCTGTTAGGGTGGCCAAGGCTTCCACGAGCTGTGTGCCTCTCTACTTGGTCTTAAACCACCATTTTCAATGATACTTTGTTTGAATCTTATTTGGTGAAAAACTCTGAAACTCTGAAACACATTCACTGTTAAAACCGTGGTTTTAGATTTTGTCAACAGTTTTTAAGCGCCTCAAACGTTTAGGTGCATCTATGCCCCTCAAGTGGGGGTCAATCAAGGCTTCGTGTTACCGAGGACTTTAAAGTGTGCCACTTGTCAAAACAGAAGAACCAGCCACCAAAAGTAAATATTCATTCGGATCTCGGGCAAAGGGAGGCTCCATGAGCTTAAAGTTTTTGTACACAAAGTCAATAGGATGTTTTGATGTTTTTTTGACCAAAACACAAAAAAACATGATTGACCGTTATGGTGAGATTTGGCCCAGAAATCCTCACGAGGTGTGTGTTATGAGGCTAGGTAAACCAATTTCCAACAAATACAAACAAAGTCATCCTCAATGCAGGAGAAAAAAAAAAAAGGAAAAGAGAAAAATAATTTTATTAAATTAATTTCAGGTGATAGGCATGGCATACACAGAATAACCCATTTCAATCAACATGACCAGATAAGATTGTGGCTTGTATACTGGGGGTCATTTACAGGAGAACCCGTGCAACGAATATATTACTAAAAACTCTTGTAAAAAATTATGACCACAAATCGATGTGGTTTCGTCGAAAAAAACGAATATAATTAAAACCATAACAATGAATTAAACCCATCTAGTATGACCATGTTCTATTTATTAAAATTTCGCGCTTAGGTATAACGTGTTAGTGAGCGGTCGGCACCGTTTGCGTCACACATGCCACCATTAGATAACACATTATGTGAAAGCGTCACGTTGTTGAAGGTGTATGACATTACTGTGCCGTCGGTATCGCATAACAAGTAATACAATCCATATTCACTTGCGCGGAAATTAAATAGCGCATGGTCAGACAAAAAGCTTTTTATTCATTTTTATGGTTAGTATAATTACCGTTTTTCATGAACCTCGAGATTGTTCAAAATTATTTTAATAGCGTTGATCTTGGTTTATAAGTTATTATTAGTACGGTTCTCCTTTAAGAAAACATTTAAAAACCCAAAAAAGAATTTCTTCTAAAAATGGGTATAATTATAAAAATCAAAATTGAAAAGGAAATTGACATTTACTGGATTTCCATGTGACCTTAAATTGAGAGGAACCAAAAGAGTTTTGACTGCTATTATTGCCACATGCAAGGAAATAAGAAAAATGCCCCCCAGTACCATTTACAAATATAATCGAATTCGCGCTGATATAAGGAGCTGGGGAAAGTTTCGGGTCATATCCATTAGGTGGTCGAAATAGGAAAGAAGCATTTTAATCTATCAAGAAGTCGCTTCACTATACCTACAATAGAAAGCTGACCTTTTGAAGGGAAAGTGGCCAGCTTACAAAAATCTTAATTTTGTTACGTTGTTTCTTGAATGAATTTTACAAGTTTTTAATTTTTAATTTTTTAAAAACCCCCCCCCCCCCCAACTCGATGCCAAATTCATTCACACACCCTCATGCAAAAAAAGGGGTGTTTTGGTTTAGGCATTGAAACGCATATTCTGTAGTCATGCGGGACAACGTAATCTCTTTACGGGTTGTTTAAAGATTGCAAGTTGTTTAAGAATTGTGGATTTTGAGAATTTAAGGAATTAAAAAAAAATGATTATTAAGCATTATTATAAACAGATCGGGGAACATGGAAAAAACAATAATTAAATTCCTTACTGAGCACTTTACACGGTTATGTTTATTAAGTTGGTCCTTGTTCCTAAAATGCTACACCGACAAAGTGAATTCCCCAAAATTTTATACTAAAGAAGTTTTAAGTTAGGCGACGGAAAAAAAAATTACACGATTGTGTTTTGCGTTTTTGTCCAACATTGCTTGAAACTATTGACCTAAGTTGGACCATTCTATGGAGTGCGTATTGACTATTGTATTAGGTCGTTATCTATTTTAAGGTAAAAAATTATGAAAGTAGTAATGGGTGATGATTCATGATGAGGGCCCCAATCACTGTGTGGGTAGCGCAAAAACCATTGTTACCAAGTCAAGAATCTACAATAGCGCACCTGCCTTATACAGTTAGTAATTCCATTCAGGTCGTTACCTTACCAGGACCCTCTCATTTTGACCATGCACGTGTATTGAACCCGTAGAGCGGGCACATTTTTAAGAATTGTCAACACGGACAAGAAGTGCTGCAAAGATTTAATTGTTGCGGCCTCCTCGCAAAAAGCTCTCACCCATAAAAAAATACAGAGGTTTGTCCCTATATCAGCGCGAATCGAGTTAGATATAATGGATATATTATGTAACTGGTTAATGGTTTTATAAAGGCTTGAAAGTACAACATACACTGTCCTTCAAAAAAAGCTCTGTAATTATGGGGCATTTGTTGGCATTCCAGGTGTATTGCCTTGACTCCACTGAAAAAAAATTTATTAAAAAATATGTGTTATGCCAGTGAGGAGGAGTTTGATTGTTACTTCTTGGAAAAATTGTGTTTGCCTAAAACTTTATAAAGTACATTATTGGAGAATATTATGGACCAAAATCACACAGGATTGATCACAGCGTTTTGGTTTGTTTTGTCAAAAAAAAAAACAACCCTCAAAAACATAATTTACTTTTTTGTACAAAACCTTTTTAAGCTCACGGTGGCCCCCTTGCCGAGCCGAATGAATGTTAATTTGGTGGAGGGTTTATTTATTTTTTGCAAGTGGGCCACATTTAAAGACTAGGGTACATTTCTAAAAATTGATTGACATGAGGGCATCAAATGCCACCCTACTAGGCAGTGGTTCAACAAAAACAGCCAAAATCAACATACTTTTTGTCAAAGTGGGTATTTACTAGGCCATGCTCCAATAAATCACTAAAAAGCATTGAAAATCCATGACAGCATCGTTTTCTCCATTTCTAAAAAGAGCAATGAGAGTATATTATTATTACAGAGCATTTATATAGCGGCTCACAAGGAAACGGAGCGCGCTTACAAGCACAAAAAGGGAATATAACAAAACAAAAGAGAGAAACATTTAACGAGGGGGAAAAAAATAACTAGGAGGCCGTTGAAGACCAAAAACAAGAATCCGCAATTCTCAGAATCAGTCGGCAAACTTGTTGCAGGTTCTTGGTGCCGCACCAGCGAAGGCGCGGTCACCAGCTTTTAACTTGGTCCGTGGAACGAGGAGACGAGTACGATCGGGGGTAAAGGAACGAAGTCTGGGGTCTACATTTCCTCAGAATCAAAAAACGAGGTGTAAATGAACCAAGTTCAATGAGGTATGAAGGAGCCTGACCATTGATACACTTGTAAATGAAAATAAAGCATCCTTGTAACGAATACCGCTCTGTCACAGGTTAACCAATGTAAAAGAGTTAGCAAGCCAGCCGACGACTGGGTTCCGCCACAGGCAAGGACAAAGGCGTGCTGCAGCTTTTGTTTTGGAAGACGGCTTGGAGGAGCTTGATATCCAGATTGGCATGCACCCGACAGAGGGAATTCGCATAATCAAGGCGGGAGCGGAACCGTCATCGGAGACCGGCATTGCGCGGCATGGTGACAGGCTTTCTTAGTAATGAAAACGGCGTATTCGCATAGGTTGCGCAAATGAAAAATTAACAGTTTTTTTTTTCTACCAATTGTATTGATGTGATGGGACATATTAGAGACTATCCCAGGGTGACACACCAGGTTTTTCACAGAATCAGAGGGGTAAAATAATAAGTATTGATCTTTAACCTCACATTAGACAAAGATGGCAAAATACCCCCGAGCGTTGCAAAAGAAAAATTCAGTCGTCCTGGTCAGTGAAGATAGTTCTTGGACATCCTAAGAAAACTAACATTCAGACTATTACAGGAGGAGAGGTTATCAAGACCCACCGCTGCGGTCTTCAACAACTCTTTGGGTCGGACTCAGCATAGAGTTTGAATATCGTTCAGCATGGGGAGCATAAGAATGAAAGGAAATGTTGTGACCTCGGATCAGATCACCAAACGGGTTGGTTGGGTGTGTTTTGTATGTACATGTGGTGGAAATCCTTGTGGGCCAATAATAATAGAAACCCTGTGGCAATGAATGAATTCAGGACATGTTTCAGGGGAAAAAATTCATGGTGAATAAACGACTCGGCGTAGGCGATTATATAAGATAAGATTTATACCAGATTGGACAGCACCTCCTATGCCAAAACAAGAGGGCTTCAAGCCTTTTGCAAACAAAACATCATGATAGCAGTGTCGAAAGCGGGCGGAAATGTCGAGTAAAGACCATGGAAGACGGCTTTTGTGTTTGTCCAAAGACCGAAAATATCGGGTTATTGCACGTTTTAATAGCCGCCCCGTCCGGTTTATATGTGAGTTTGTACGAGGACCTGAAACACCTCGGAAAAAGACAGTTTGCCGTCGACATGGTTCCGTTATCTGCGTGACGCCGCCCCTTCTCGATGAAATGTCGAACGTGACGGCCTAACGCGTTGTTTTTTTTTTTATTTTTTAAACACTGGTAAAGTGCCACAAAAGGCATTTAGAAGTAAACACTATGATAGTGTTATTGTGTCTAAACACACGAACGTCATGCGATGGAGACCGTCTTTAGAATTCCTAAACAATTAAAAACGTTCATGTGTTAAGGAAATGTGTTTTAGAATCTAAACATTTGAACACCAGGGGCGTAGGCCAGGAGGATTTGTGACGAGGGGCAACAGATTTAGAAGGTACCGACGCGGTATTGCTACCCGACAAACAAATTTTTTTTTACGCTCGCTACGCTCGCGTGTTGAACCAGATTTTTTTGACCGTCTCGTCTCGATAATCTGAGGGGGGGGGGGGGGGTGAGGTCGAGATGAACATCATCACAAACACCAACGCAAAGATTATGTACTTAGTGAGTTAGTATGTCATATCCCCCCCCCATTGGCTAAACAGGTGATAGTAGTAAACGAAGTCTTATGGAGCTCTTGTATTTAATATCACGCACAACGCCATCAAGCAACAGCCTTTTTTAGACACAAATGTTACCGGGACGGACCATTATGTACCGCAAAAACATCGGGTGGGGGGGGGGGGGGGCACGTGCCCCACCCCTCTGGGCTACGCCACTGTGAAAACACCTATGTTCAGGGAATTATTAAAGGCTGAGACATTGTCTCAAAATGTGAGACAAAATAGTGTTCAGATACGTGTTCATGCAGACCCCCCAGAAACACAGGCGGCATTAACAGTGTTGAAAAACAACTTTGAATTTATAAATAATAGTAGACGGAACTCGGTTTCCCTATTTATAGTACGTTGCATCGCATCCTAGCTGAATATCCTGATACATATACTCAAAATAGCACATTCTTTCCTACGCACTCATAACCATGTGAACATGTATATATGCGTAATTTTTAGTTATAGTAGGGGATCCATGGGGGGCATATTGAAGGAACCTATTCCAAGATAACTTAAAAGGTTGAGAAGTGGTTTTGGACAATTCGAGGGTTTTGGCTGTCCGATAGTGCACCATGCAAAATTTTCAAGTTGGTGGAAAGTGGATTTTTTTTTAAAGGGGCAGTACCCGATGTCTGATTTTTTTATTTAAAATCTGCTTTATGAAATCACTGGTTCAAGATCAATAATTTGACCTTAAAGGGTTTTTGTTTTAAGAAGTGTTTTATGTTCAATTGAGGGTTGCTGATGTCAAAAAAAGACACCGTACAAACATAATCACACATTGATGGAAAAAGTGGATTTTTTAA
The DNA here is from genome assembly GCA_023653785.1 of Ophioderma brevispina. Classification (NCBI taxonomy): domain Eukaryota; kingdom Metazoa; phylum Echinodermata; class Ophiuroidea; order Amphilepidida; family Ophiodermatidae; genus Ophioderma; species Ophioderma brevispina. The sequence goes on along the minus strand of JAMKCH010006533.1, from coordinate 49,584 downwards.
GGGGAATTACCGATTTTCCTTATTTTATAAAATATAGTGTTTATAAACACCATGCGCAATATCCACTATTGGGACTGAAAGGGTTTCTTTAAGAAGTGTTTTGGACAATCGCGGGATGCTGATTCGAATATTGCACCATGCAAAATGTCAAATTCAAGTTGGGTGGAAGGGAGAAAGTGGATTTTTTTGTTTTTATTTTAAAGGGGCATACCCGGTTTTTCTTATTTTTTTAACTATTTAGCTTTATGAAACCATGTGAAAGATCCACTAATTTGCTAAAAAGGTCCATTCCATTGCCCAAACACCAAGGGTGGAACCCACCTCTAGATTTTGTTGAAAAAATTGCAGTCAAAGGTAAATTTATGGGGCTACAGAGGAGGCGTCAAAAGGGAAAAATTCCAAAATTCCATTCCGTTTTGTTGATGTTATGGCTCTCAAGTTTTACGCTCGATATAAAATTGTGATTCAGTTTTAATTTAAAAAACTTTATTAATTGCTATTTATATAATCAGTAGTTGCCACTTGTTGATCAAAACCAAAGTAAGTAGGCATCTTCTTTGCATCCCCTAGTAAAAAAGGACCCTCAAATAGTTGCCATGGTGCAAATGGACCAGAAATGGCACCACACATAGAGGGCGCTGATTTGACGAGTAACCTGATACTGAGTTTTGAATTGAAAAAATATTAGCAAAACACTATAACAATTACTGTGATAGAAGTTTTGTTTTGGATTTTTGCATGCTCAGTGAAAAAAAAGTTTGATGAAGCAAAAGTTTGGACCATTTTGATTGTTTAAAAGTGCAACGAATCAGAAACTTTAACAGAAAAAGTGAAAAGGTGACAAGTCTAGGAAATTTTGAACGGGCACCTAAACATGTCGTAGGAATTGCTTTTTGGGAACATGTTTTGGATGATTTACTGATCCACATTCTTAAAGTGGTCTTGTAGTGATTAAAAAGTGTATAGTGAAGGTTTCTGACATTCAGCAACTTTTTAAAACCAAATACTGGCTTAATTTTGCTGCAATGTAATCCACATTGTTCACTGAAGACATCAAAAATACAAAAAACAAACTTCTATCACAGTGCTTGTTATAGTGTATGCTAAATTTTTTTCAATGCCCTAGAACTTCATATCAGGTGTACGCGTCAAAAATAAGCGCCCTTCTAGTGTGGTGCCTTTTTTAGTCAATTTGTGCACAATGGCAACTATTTGAGGGCCTATTTTACTAGGGGATGCAAAGGAAAGAGAAATTCTACTTGCTTTATTATTGATGCAACAAGTGGCAAACTACTGATTATAACATAGCCAGTAATAAAGTTGTTTTTTGAATACTGAATCACACTTTTATAGTCAGAGTCAGTAAAAACTTTGAGAGCCTAATAACTTTTCAAAAACGGAATGGAATTGAAATTTTTCCTTTGACCTCCTCTGTAGCCCTTCTTTTAAAATTACCTGTACGCAATTTCAAACAAAATCTGAGAGGGTGGGGTTCCACACGCCTTGGTGTGTTTTGGCATTGGTGGAACTGACCTAAAGGGTTTATTAAGAAGTGTTTTATGTCAATTTGGAGGGTGTTTGGGATTTTAAATAGGAAACCACAAAACACCACATGGTGGCAAGTGGATTTTAAAGGGGAATTAACCCGAATGTCCTTATTTATTTTTAAAAGCATATCAAACAATGCCCAAGATTCACTAAAATGAGCCCCTCTCTCCCTAAATGTAATGAAGTTTTAGGTGCATTTGAGGGTGCTAATGTGAATATATACACCATAGGAGAAAACACCCCAGGTTGGTAGAAAGTTGATTTTAAAGGGAGGATCCATACTTAATTTCCTAGTATTTTTGAAAAAAATGATTACAAGGCAAATAAATACTGGAGAGGGCACATTAGAGGTCCTCTGGCTGCCTTGATTATCATGTTAGTAATGGTTATAAAACGGGTCATTAGAATTAAAGGGCCTCTTCTTTTACACCTTAGAATTGAAAAAATCAAAATATTAACTAAGTTGAGAGTGGTTAACTTTTCGCTCCAACTCTATTGTCCTTTATTGTGAGGGAGTTTCCAAAGAAGGTCGTATGTTTTCATCAGTTTCCGAGACCGGGGCAAAGCAGTTGTGTTTTATCATACTTCAGGTAATTATCATACTTGTTTACCAACGTTAATAGTAATGAAAAAAAGAAGAAAAACTGTGAGAGGGACAGGAAAGAAAACTTGTTTTTTAGGTGTCTAGAGTATTATTTTAAGTGCTTTTTTTTTTTAAAGTGCGTGGTATGAATAGCAATCAAACCAAAAAAAAAAAAATTTTTTTTTTTTTTTTTTTTTTTAATTTTTCTTTTTTGGTTTTTGTTGTAAATGGTGATAAGTTCTTTTTAAAAGGGAAGCATTTCCCAGCCTTTCATGCACCCCAATTCTGAAGAAAAATGGTATCCCCGGACCAAAACTACACTCACTTCACCAGCCATATCGTTTACGTTTGTAAATTTTAAAACCATAAATTATTTACGGCAGGGGAATCATGTGTTAACACTATTTCAACGAACTTATTATTTTAACGCCTTTTTAGAGAGCATTCCACTACATTCATAATAATTATCATGTTTAAGACCTATTATAAATGCATTTTAGAGTAATTCTCATTTCGAAGAACAAAGGTTGGCAATATAAAGAATATGATCCAAACAGTGACTACCAGCACGGGAAGGGGCAACCCCAGTTAGAATTTCCCCTTCTTGCAACCCCATGAAGCAATGGGGGTAAGTACAGGTTCATTGGGGGAATGTGCGTTTTGGCCCCCCCCACCCCCCCCCCACCCCCCCCCCCCACCCCCCCCCCCCCCCCCCCCCCCCCCCCCCCCCCCCCCCCCCCCCCCACCCCCCACCCCCCCCCCCACCCCCCCCCCCCCCAATTGCTCTTGCTCGTGCCTGTCTTTGCTCCCTCCCCAAATAAATGAAAATTGTTGGTTTCACACTGTATAAAAAAATGGATCCAAAAGGTCCAGCCGAACAAATTGTTCATTTTAGTGAGGGCTCTCAACGTATGGTCCACGAAACAATAAGTAATGAAACAGACCTGTCCACGGAGCATCATTTTCTTAAGCTCAAGTACACAGTGGATTATTTTGCTAGGGAAAACCACTTTGGTGCTCAAGACTGGTGCCGATTCGGCCAATTCGAAAAATCGTGAGCAGTTTTTCTTTTTAATATGTAGTTGGGGCAAGGTCTGGGACTATTCATACACATTCTGTAGTTTCTTACCGATTATTCGCTAGAAAAAACCGCTTCCAAACGTTCAAACAACTGGTTTTGCCGATGGGCCATTTTTTTCGGTGAGTTTAGGCCCAAGTCTGGGACGTGTCCTATCAGTCTTTCTGCGTGCAGTCTTTGTGTGTCGGAAAGGAAGCATTGTGGCAAATTGAAAAAAAAAAAACTGGCCCCAATTGTTATTGAAGCTAAAGGCCTCAGTCAGCACAGCCGATTTTTTTTGTGTAAAAAAAAACCACTTCCGGACTTCTCAAGACAGGTGCCGATTCCCACTCTTTTTTTTTCTTCGAAAATCGTGAGCAAGTTAGTTTTCTTTTTTTCATGTTGTGTTCTGGCAAGGGTCGGGCACCTGTTGTGCAGTCGTCTGTAGTACTTACAATTTTATATGCTAGGACAACACTTACAGGACTCCAAAGACTGGTGACGATTGGCCATTTTTTGAAAATGTGAGTTTAATTTCATTTCCGGTGTAGTTTTGGCCAAGTCTGGGGGTGTCTGGCCAGTATTCTGGCACAGTTTGGATGTGGTCAGGGGCACACAAGCCAAAATTTGTAAAAACCCTGCCACGTATTTCTTGCAGCTTAAAAAAATCGTGGCGGGTTGTAGAATCGGGAAGGTCGCTGAACAAATGAGGCGGTTTGGAAGGGGTAGGCGATGAGTTGGTGAGCATCATGAGTGGTTTGGGTTTTGTGTTTGAAGTAGGAACAGTTGGTCGGCATGCGGTCTGCTCCAAGCGGGGGATGGGGGAGAGAAAACGCAAGCCACGGACATGTTAAAATCGGCGACTAAAAACCCGGCGACTACAGAAGATTAAATCGCCGACTTGCAGTATTGACAGCAACTTGTGCTCTCGTGTTAAGGTCTGCGACTTACTGATTGAGAACTGAACAACGTGACATGCTTGATCGGCCTACTCTCGGCGATTGAGCATCTCTTTTGTTGTAATTTGAACAGACTGCAGCCGATTTGAAAGAAAAGAAAGAAGGGGTCTTGTGTAGTTGGGAATTGGTGGGTCGGCGTCGGCGGGTTGTCATTTCATGTGGAAGATACCCTTTCTTGGCGTCAACAAGCGGCTACCAATCGAAGAGGCAGGTCTTGACAGCGACATGTCTCAACTTGTGCCGTCGTTTTCAAGGTCGGCGAACCTAACGGGTGACTGAAACAAGTGGCGTCGCCATTATTATTTTAAAACAGTCATGCTGGATCGTGAGGCTTCCATGATGCTGCGGTAGTACTGCTCGGGTTTCAGCATACCTTGTCTCATTGACGATGGGGATACTCGCAGACTAATATCCATGATCTGGGATTTTAATTTTAAAAATGTAAAGGACAATCGCCGGTGAGGAGAGAGGAGGGCCCTCTAAATATAATAGTTATATTTCACGATCAATTTTGGTTAGTTTTTTGACAACTACTTAATCATGATTGCAAGGTGCTTGTTATCCCCAAAATACACTTTGTATCAAGAAAAAAGGAGAAAAGTCTGGGAAACTTCAGGGGCATCCTCTTTGGCAAAAAGCAAAGCTTAGAGCATGCCTCATTTCAATGGACATTGATTATTATATGAAGAAACAGGAGAGTTGCATAGCTGCCTTTGTCATCATGGTCATGGAGAAAAAAAACTTGTAAGTGACGCCTATAGATATAGACCTTTCTACATGAGGCAGACCTTATAACAATACACAAATACCTATATAGCTTATGCTGACTAAGATGGATTATATAACCCAGTATTCACACCACGCAGACTCTGGAATACAACACAATGGCCAAAGACCGCGCTATTATATAATGAGCAGTTAACTACACTATGAGTCTAATAAAAATTCCAATTCCAGGCGCAGTTCAATGCTTTCATTCGCCATTGTATGAGCAAATACATCCCATGTATTTTTAGTATGTTTATGATTTACCCAGGACGTACATGGTCAGCTGTTGGTTAACATGTGCTCATCCAAGGCTACTGAACAGAGCGCTTGGTAGCTAGATTAGCATGGCTACAATATAGTGATTATGGTATGTGTTTTATATAAAAGGTTCGTTGTTGTTTTGCAATTCCATTTAGGTCCGGCCCCCAGAAGGTAACAAAAATGCAAAATGAGGTCTTCCACCCAGAACCAGAACGCCACTTACATATATGTTGCTAAATTAAGTAGCGCAAATCCTTGCAACGCGGCATTGTGGTTCTTGATGGAGTGGAAAAGGCTTCAAATATGGAAGTGTTAATTATACATCGAAGGCCTGTATTATACATTACATAAACCGAATTTGGAGGAATTATTGTAAAGTGAGATTTTTTGAAAATAGCAAAAGGTAAACTTGAGCATGTCGCTTCTATTATGCAAAAAGTTTCAAGTTAATCCGTGTCATCGAAAACTTAGAGGGCGTCATTCATTCATATCCGGCGATGTCCTTTTGCAAGTTCTGAAACAAGAATGTAGCCGATTTTGAAAAAACTGCAGTCCTGTGTTAGTCGGAAGTGGTGGGGGCGGGAGCTGTATTTGTGTGACTATAACCTTTAAGGTGTTGGCATGTTGAGGTAAGACCCCACCTACTTCTATTCCTGCACATTTGAAAAAAAATGTGGGGTGTGTGGTAGTGGTGGGTAGAAGTCGGTCGGAGTCGCACGGGTTGTATTCTAGTGACTGTACCTTTCTAGGCGTCAACAACTCGGCGAACAATCGATGCGCAGGACGCGACATGTCACAATTGTGCCGCGTTTACAGTTGTGACTGATGGGGGACTGAACAAGTGGCGTCGCCAACATTTACAACATGAGTGATCTTGTTGATGTTATAATGCGGTCGCTACGAATGGCGTTTTCAGAACCCCTTGTATCGGTGACGACGGGAAAGACTCGCATACTAATCATCCTGTCGGATAAAAATTGTAAATTTTGCCCAAAAAGTTTGAACAAGACTGTAGCCTCTGGACTACAAGACGAAAAATGGTATTTAGCACAACTGCAACTATGTTTCAGATTTGAAAAGCCCGGTGCCAAAAACAATTTATTGTATACTTATCATTCCATTATGAAATGACCATAGACAAGTCTGAGTTGTGCTAAAAACCAGTTTTCTGCCTTGTGCCAGAGTCCGAGGCACTGTAAAAAATGAAGGCCATAATATTAAAGAAAATTGTACAGTTTCCACCTTTCCGGTGGTGGTGGTGGTGGTGGGGGGGGGGGGGGGGGCACTCAAGACCTAGCCATCTTTTTATAACTTATTTCTTTGGTGTCAAAAATGACCCCATTTTTGTGCGGCTGTCTTTACCTTTACCCAATAAACAAGTTTTTTAAATCTCTTCAGATACTCAATAACCCCCCATTTTCTTCTTTCCTGACTACCACCTTTTTTCACAAGTTTTCCAGAAAAAGCATCCACTTTTTAAACAATTTAAAATCCCCCAATTTAAAAAAAGAAAAAACCTAAAAAATTAATTTTGAACAATTTTAATAATTAATGGCAATTAATCTGGAAGAAAACTCTGGAAGAGACCGCACTTCCTATTTGAACTCAGGTTGATACCTCAATGGCCCCCCTCTTAAAGTTACCTCCTGGAAATTACACCCATTTCTTAGTTGGGCCTGTGTACAATTTACCTGAAAGGCCCATACTTTTTACCTGATGGCCGAGACACATAACCGTTACTTCAGATAGGCTGTGCCCCCCGGACATTTTTAGAATTGAAGATCATGACCTTGAAATTTTTCATAGCAAATCAAAACTCGTTGTTATCACGTAAAAAGCGCTGTAACTAAAATGTGCCCTCACTTGAAAGACAGACTGGAGTCAAGTACTTATTTGACTGTCAATTAGAAATTATAGTTGATGAAAGAATTATAGTGCATTATTCGTACCGATGCTGTCTTGTTACAAAGTTGTCACCATCATGGTAAGGGTACGGTTGCAAATTATTCACCCACATTGGTGCTTTACTTCACTAGCTATGAAATCAGGTAGCCCCTTTAATCATTTAGCAGTAGAGGTTTTCATACATTTAACCCGCCACCCAACACATCAACCCCCAAATTTAATATCCCGCCGTAATGTGACATTGAAAATTTTCTTGAAGATGTGCTACTTGTATCGTATTAAACAAGCTATGTTTATCATAATCGGCGTAGTGTCCCTAAAACAAGAAAATTTCACCACTTTCCACCAACTTATAAATTTTGCATGCAGAATTGAAATCAGCACCCTCTAATTGACATAAAACACTCCAATCTTTTGTGATATTGAGTAGGTTCAACCTTATTTTGAGCCTTTTAAGCCTGACGGATCCCCTAGTATTAACAGATCGGCACATTAATCGTGGCTACTCTATTATATGATAGCGCTATTTAAATATATATAGTAGATTATGAGTATTACGGTAATATGGCCCCAGGCCCAAAAAACACAATTTTTTCAAGTTACTCCAGATTAGGCTAATGTAGGAATATTGGGTTTGCCGTAACTTTGTCGGCAACTAATTAAATGTTGACTGTTAGTGCCCCACCCGATTAAACATACAATTTTCTTTTCATGCGGAAAGCCATCACCCACATATCTTGATTCCAAAATTTCATTTGAATCCGACACACCATTAATGTATGGATATAACCAAATATTTTCCTTATATCGTTAACAGCATAGTATTGCTGTAGCTAATAATGGGATAGAGTTAACCAAACTAGTTTGAGGGAAAATGAGAAAAAAACAAGGTTTTTATTAAAAGCAAAATCTTGGCTTTGTGGGGTGAATTGGTGGGTTCGAGGCGGAGGATCGGGTGGTACCCCTTAAGATTCTGTTTCCTGTAGCAAGTCTACTGTTGCAGGCCCTGGCAAAATGTCCAGTCAGAAGAAATGCGGAAGGATTTTCTTCATCTTTTTTTCGTAGATTTCCCCCATTTTTCAAAGATTCTACTCCTTTCCACCTCTTACTCTACGAAAAAAGTGCTAAAGAGGTTCCTCTTAGGAACCTTTGGTGGCCGGTTCTACAATTTTTTAAGAACCGTTTTCGAGGGTTCCATTCTTGACGTCCATATAGAGGACAACAAAGGTTCTAAGGAGTTCCTTTTGGTAGTGGTACGACTTAATAACAATTGTTTGATTGGTTTATTCGGGGTTTATTGTTTGTTTGACTTTTGTTATTCAGTTCCTTCTTCTTCATGGCTGATATAATATTTTGACAAATTGTTCAATTGAAAGGCATCATGAAATCCTGAAACTAGATTTCATGTCAGTTTCACGACTTGAACATTCTATAAACTTTAATCTTAATATAGGCCTATGTTAATAGCTTAGCTATGTTTTGATAATGATTGGTTTGAGCAATACATGCACTTAATTGTTTTCATAACAATTACGGAAAACATTAGATGGTAGCTAGGATTTTTTTCAAGTGATGGGGATTGAGCAAGAGTGGATTTTTTTTGCAAATGTGAATCTTTTTGTTGTGGGGGGTGGGGGTTGGGCCAAAGTGGACTTTTGCCACTAAAAACGCCCTTATTTTACCAAACATCTCATTGGAATCCGTATTTCTTGCCCAAACGATCGCAAAGCATGTTATGACCTTTTATAACTATTTCGGATATGTGGGGAGGTTCGGACATGTCGGTGATTCTATCGCCGCTCCCCAAAGGTCCTCTTTGAACTCATCCAGTAGCCTATCTCGCTTGCAAAATATATAGCGAACAAACCAGTTGGTTGGCGAAGTTCCAATTTTAAACGAACTTCTTTTCGTTTATCCGCTTCCCTTCCCCCCCACCAGAAACATAAACCTTAAATACACAAATTTGGTGGATATGTGATTTTGCTTCATAGCCGAAACCCCTCATAGTTCAGGGTCAACACTGCCGACCGATCAATAAGGGAACCCAATGGTGTTGTTTACGCCTCGCAGATCGGTGAAAATGCAGATGTTGGGGTTTCATGCACTCCCCCCCCCCCCCCCGAGAAACGAAGCATTTTCTCGGCCGAAATTAACAAAACACTTCAAAATGCTCACCGTTCTGAAAACTATTTTTATAGGATACATATTATCAAGAGAATGTACAATATAATTATGTATAAAACTTATAAGTAAAAATAGCATATAAAATCATAAACATATGTAAAATCTGAAAATATCTACCTGTTACATACTTATATCAAAGAGCTTATGTTAGTTTTCTTACTATTATAGTTTGGTAAAGATTCCACTGGCTAAAGATTAAAAGAAAACGGAAACGATAGCTATTTAATGATAAGTTATAGCTAGTTTTCTGTAAATACGTGCCATACCTAATTCGATGCATATTGTATGCAAAGTAGCTATATCTATCGTTCTACATGAGCAAATTATTGAAGATTTCATTCCAATAACTTCAAATCACTATATTTTCGATATACCACAAAATTTTGATGTTGTTGGCATATTGCCGCTTTTTGTTAAATAAGCCTCTTTTCAGGTCGTCCCGTTGCCTATCACATAAAGTAATTTTAAACAGCATGATAACTAGGTGGTAAGCAGTAGACCAGGGCGTAGCCGGGGGTCGGGGGGGGTGCGGGGTGGTGCACAAAGCAATCCACCAAAAATGACAAAGGTCCGCTTTATGATGTGAAGGTCCGCTTTGTCATAATGAAGAGTCGATTTTATAATGTTAAGTATGCCTTGCCTAAGTGATGTTATTAAAGTGTTGTGCATGTATAGAAGCATTGATGACTACTTTCATTACGCATGGCTTACGCCTGGCTGGTGTTATTTACTGTTTCTCATACGCTCGATGATGATTCTGTAACTTCCCCCCCCCCCCACGGACCTTCATCAGACCAAAGCGGACCTTCAACATCATAAGCGGACCTTGTCATATGTTGAAGGTTTCCGCTTTGTCATATTGAAGGTCCGTTTTATAATGTTAAGTATGGTGATTGCCTAAGTGTGTTGTTATAAAGTGTGGTGCATGGTATAGAGCAGTTGATTAATACCATTTCATAAGCATGGCTACGGTCTGTGTTATTACTGTTTCTCAACAGCTGCGATGATGTCATGTAACTGCACATAACCACCACCCCCCCCCACCCCACCCGTGTTCCGAATTTGGAGATGACTGTGAAAAAGTTTGGGTCAACCAGCGAGCCGCGAGCCGAAAAAATGGTTTTTGCGTTCGAAAGGATTAATTACTCAATATTTACTTAATAATGATTAAATTTCACATAAGACACACATGAAAATTAAAACGGCTATGATTTATTGTGATGGTATTTTGTTTTGAAGTCTGTAACAGAGATGGTATTGGGAGTAACATTGATTTGGTAAGGTTATTAAAAAAATTTTAGACCCCCTATCCTGGAAAGAACGGCCTACAAATTCGAGGGCCGGCTTTGAATTTGATTTTACAGTAAGTGCTAGAACGGGTTCCTATGGAATGGGAATTCCTGACAAGTGTAAACTTTATTACACAAATTGGCAGGGGCCAGCCTGCTATACATTTGTAGAAGCGATGGGCAAGGAATGTAATTTGCTTCGCTATTAAGGGTTCCCATCCCATTTTATCACGTAGATAGCTTGATCTTGTTTTCACAGGAACCCGTAAAATATAGCCCTGGCGGTCGATTGACGACGTTGACTCTATCCTGCCAGAGTCTTATTGCATTACCCCAACACACATCACAATAATCAGCTTGGCAACACGAGGATTTATGAAGGATAGTAAGGCTTTCAACTGAAAGGTCTTTCTTGATTTGTGGAACAGACCCAATATATTTTGAAGTTGAAGTTGTAATATGATTGATATGGCAATGTTGGATTCAAAATGAAGCCCAAGATTTATTTGAACAGTTCTAATCGGGTGTTTTGATACATACTCAGTGTTGGGGTTTTAGCAAGTTTTTGATTGGTTCAAAAAGCCCTAGCCTTTGTTTAGATGCTTTTAGGCGTCAATTTGCCCTCCTTTATCCACGTTGCAATGTTTGTCAGGTTGTATTGAGTCGAGTATTAAGTTCAATCCCGATTTACCTGCAAAACAAAGCAGTATCATCAGCATATCGGATTGATTTTACAATGATTAAACACTGCTGGAAAGATGCAATGACAAAAGTGAATAGAGAGGGCCAAGGATTGATCCTTGTAAACTCAAATTTCACATCATCCATTTCTGAGAAAGTGTCACCTAATTTTTGTTACTTGTTTTCTGTTAGAAAGATATGATTTGAACCAGTCTAGCTCCAAGCCATTGCGTCCAGCACACTAATGTTACTCAGACGAATTGGATGCATACCGTATCAAAGCTCTGAGGTCAATAAATACTGCTTCTACAAGATGGCCTGCATCAATGTTGTTAAAAATGTAGCGAGACTCAGAAGGGGTTAGTAAGTGTTGACATGCTTGGGCATGAAGCCCAGACTGTCATTTGATAATAAATTCTGTTCAGTAAGGTACTTATAAAATGGTTATGTACTAATATTTCGAGCAATTTCATAACACAGGAATTACAGAATAGGACGGTAGGTTGCCGCAGTGTTGAGAACCATCTTGTAAACATTTAGATGCAACACCCGTTTTTAAACTCAGGTTGAAAAGATATGTCAATGGTGCGCGGTCAATGGGACTGCACCTGCTTTTAAAAGCGTGGGAATTGATATTGTCAAGTCCTGTTGCCTTATTGACATTCAAATTTTTGAGCAATTTAAACGTCATCTTCTGTTAATTTCGGTGAAATGAATTACTTTGAAGCCTTAGGCATATTTTTTGTTCCATACAAACGAGGTTGATGTTTTTTTCAAAAAGTGCTTGCTTAGATTTTGACCAATGGTTGCAAGGAATTTATTAATTGTATTAGCTATATCAATAGTAATAGTGGCACTAGGCCATTCCAGTTTCACGTGCGTTATTGAAGTTTGCTTTTACAGGTAAAAGAGTTTCAGTGATTTCAAGCCACGTGATCATGCTTTGAGTAACTTATGTCAGTTTATATTCATATGCTGCCTTTTGAAGATTTCAGCTAGGTAAGTGAGACTTGTTTCTGAGCGGTCTGGCAGTAGCCCAATCTTCTGGCTTTGTGCTTTCAGCTTTAGCTCTAGATCTTTGACACTTGCGCCTATAAGTTCAAGGTACTCTTCATCAATCCACTTGGGTTGCTGATCTGTTACTCTAAACTTTTTAATGGGCATGTTTTTACAAATTGGTAAGAGTATATTAACAAAATTTTCCCATGCCCCATCGAGTGCGTTTTTCTCTATAACAGCTCGTCCATGGTGCATTGAGACGATCTTAAAACAAAAACAGCTGATCAAAACTTGCGGTAAGATCTAGACTTCTATGAAACTAAGCGGGACTTTTAGTTCTTGATTTTCATAGCTGTATAGTAGATTAACGAATGGTCACTCAAGGGGAATGGAAGTACTCCATTTTGATAATACATTCCTGGGTTAGTGGTCCCACGCCTGTATCAATGCATGTTTTACGTAGCAGTTATTCTAGTTGGTTTTTTAATGATTTGATGCATTTGGAAAATGAATCATCTTTCTAAATTTTCCCATGTGTTTTGTCAGAGACAAGAGCATCATTATTTATATCGCCCATAATATAATTCCATATGGCAATCTCAGCCTAGTCCGTTAATGTCAGCCACATGCTATGTAAAAGTTTGAAAGTCTCAAGAAATCAAGCTCCATTGTGATCTATATATATATAATATCGTGTGTGCCCCAAAAAAAACGCAACCACTGGTGACAGGCGCCATAAGTTTTGAACGAAAGCAGGTGACTACTTATTTTTTGTTGTAGGTAAGATGTGACTATTAGCTAATATCCCTGAAAAGTTCTTAAAGGTAGAGTCAATATTTTTTTAAGTAGGACCTCAGAAATCAAGTAATCTGCAGGAACCCATTTAACCAAATTGAGGCGAATTAAAGGTCCCAGGAAATGCAAATAGAATTGATTGGTTTGTGTCAAGTCAAAGGAGGGACTAGAAACATTCATATTTGGGTTCGGTGATGACTCATTAGTGAAACTATTGATTTTTCAGAGAGTTATAGAAAATTCAAGGTGAATGGTGTGAATCTATTCATGACACTGAGGAAACTCAATAGTTCATCATGATATCACTGGTAGTGTATCTTTTTCTGGCCTTCTATTGGAATGGAATGTCCAATAAAGATGTGAATAGGTTATAATCTCATGGGTCCTGGACCTTTAACTACAAATACGGCAATGTACGTTTTGAGCCCAGAACCACCCAATATGCATCTCTAAGTCAACCCATTTCCCCTTTTAAAAGGACATGTGCTGCAACAAATATTAACATAAATGAATGTTTTACATGGTAATAACAGCTAAAAGCTAAAAAACTGCATTTAAACACACTTAAAAGATCGAATAGGAATTATGATCAACAAACTCATGTATTGTCCCAAATACGACTGCATTGGATTAGAGATAATCATTAATCATCATTTTGTGACGGAACACAAAGAGTATCTTAACCCAAAATTAAGACAGAAGAATATACATATTGGATTGAGTTTTGTGTTGAAAACTAGTTTTACTGTTTCATAAGTTGGAATGTAACATTATTTTCAGTACAAGCAAGTTGCAGCCAACGCATTTATCATTCGGTAATGTGGAGTTGTCTAGACTTAGTCATCGTTTATATCTTCTTGAAAACCATATTTATCAACAATAAATAATTGTGTTATATGATTATTAATCGTTAAATAATAATTATGTAATGCAGTAATTGACCCAGTAGAACTTGTTCTGAAGGAAATTTGGGCAAGTAAAGGTTGATTGCAATCAATATCGTATATGCCATTCTGTTCTTCATTGCCAGTCGGTGGTTACCAGCTCCCTCATTTGTAAAATGGGTCCTGCAAATTACTTGATTATTGGGAGCCATATCTAAAAAACTATTGATTCTACTTAAATTACTTTTCAGGAATATTAGCAACCAGTCCCATCTTTCCTTACAACAAAGAATAGTAGCCACCGAAATTGTACATTTTTCATGCACTATGGAGAATTGACCATATAATAAATCACTCATAATTAACAAGTTAAAACGTTCGATGTTTGATACGACCTTGCTGCACTCACAATTTGCAGATTGTAGTGCAACAGAGTAGTATCTATACAATTTAGGTGACGTAATTACGTTAAAGTGACAGGAGGAGATTTTTTAGGATAACGAATTTCTCGCAAATTCCACTGGATCGATTGTAGACCACTACCGAGAACGTTGCGAAGGTATAGGACAAACAAGTGCAAAAGAAACCGCAAACATTGTTTTGACTTGCATGCCATCGTAATCGTTCCCCAAGAAAAACATGCTTTGACGTTCTGTCGTGCACGTCAGAAAACTACTAAATCCTCATCGTATTACATAAAGTCGGCCTATTCGGCTTAATCACTTCGGGTGATCTTAATCAATTTTTTTTGGGGTAAGCATTCCAAATATATTATTAAAAAAACCGGGGTTCGAGAAAAAACATGGGGCGCTTCTTCATGGAAAATCTCCTCAAGTCTCTATAAATTCACCCGCTATAATTTAAAAAGTACGCTTGAACAAAATTATTTCCAAAAGTAGGTATCTACCGATTTTCATCTTCCACCAAAATCGCCAAATGTCAATTGCAGACTTTGTTGCCATTTACATCCAAACGTCATGCTGCATGCTAATTTATGGGTTGCATGAATAATAACCTTTAATTAATAATAACTAAGTAACCCTTTTGCCTGGACCGTTCATGACTCAAATGTCAAAAATATATTCCGAATACAAAAGGTTCTTACGATGGGTTCATTAAGAGTTCGGCTACGAAATTATGCTTCAGGAGCATATGTTCAGGGCAAAATTTAATCTGGAAAAATATTATAAGTCAAATAGCTAAGGAACATATGGTATTATCCTGGAGCTTAAATAATATGGAGAATATTTTAAGCCAATATGCTCCTGGGGCTTTTGAATATGATCGTAGCAAATTTGAAGGGAATGCACCAAGCTTCCAGAAGCAATTGAAAATTTCCTGTAGCAGTGGAGATAGTGTCAAATAATAAACTTCGTAATGTTTTGTGGTTATAAATAATTAATACACTAGACGTGCACAGCTTGACAAGTGTTAAAAACGGAGGAAGTTCCTTCTTTTTGGAGAGAAACTATAAATCATCATCGTATTACAGAAAGACGCTATTCGGCTTAATCACTTCAGGATTGATCTAATTACATTGGATAAGCATTCAAATATATATTAAAAAAAACGGGGTTCGAGAAACATTGGGGCGCTTCTTCCTGGAACATATCCTCAAGTCTCTTTAAATTCACCGCTATTAATTAAAAAGTACGCTGAACAAAATATATTTTCAAATTATGCGTATCTACCGATTTTTTCATTTCCACAAAAATCGCAAAATGTCAATTGCAGACTGGAATTTACATCAAACGGCAGTGCTGCATGCTAATTATGGGTGCACGAATAATTACATTTAATTAATAATTAATAATTAACCCTTTGCTGGAACCTTCCTGACTTCAAATGATCAAAATATATTCCGAATCAGGTTCACTAGGGTTTCATAAGATTTCGGCCACGAAATTTATGCTTCAGGAGCATATGTCCAGGGCAAAATAATCTGCGAAACATATCTAAGTCAAATATGTCCAGGACCATATTTTTAATGCTCCTGGAGCATAAAGAATATGGAGAAATATTTTAAGCCAATATGCTCCTGGTGCATCATTTTTGTGACGGCACGCAAACCAAAGAGTTATCTTTAACCCAAATTTAATACAGAATTTAAAGAATATACCCGATAATTGGTTATTGAGTTTTGTTGAAACATAGGTTTTTCCTTTCATAAGTTGAATGTAACATTAATTTTTCAGTAACACGCAATCTGGCAGGCCCACTGCAGCCCAACGCATTATCATGTTATTGTAATTGAGTTGTTGTCTATACTTAGTCATAGTTTTTATCTTCTTGAAACATATTTTATCACCAATCCAATTAAGGTGGTTATTATTTTATTATATCAGTAAATAATCTATGTAAATGCCGTATTTTGACCCAGAGAACTTGTTTCTGAAAGAACTTTGGGCAAGTAAATGTTGATTGCAATCAATATGTACTTGCCATTCATTCTTTCATTTGCCAGTCTGTGGGTTCCCACTCCTCATTTGTGTAAAATGGGTCCGGCAAGTTACTACTTGATTGTTGGAGCCATATCTTAAAAACCTATTGATTCTACCTAATGTACTTTGCCAGGCACTAATTAGCTAACAGTCCCATCTTTCCTTACAACAAAGAATAATTAGTCACCGAAATTGTACATTTTTCCATGCACTATGGATAATTTTACCCATATAATTAAATGCCCTAATAATAACAAGTTTAAACGCAGAATAACGACCTTTGCTGCACTCACAAATTGCATGAGTAGTGCAACAGAGTCGTATCTATACCTTTTAGGTAGACGTAATTAACGTTAAAGTGACAGGAGGAGATTTTTTTTAGAGATACAAATTTCTCGCAATTTCACTGGATCGATGGTAGACCACCTTACCGAGAAACGTTTCGGAGGTTTTATTGGACCAACAAGTGCAAAAGAAAACCGCAAAACCTTGTTTTAACTTGCCTGCCATCCAGTAATCGTTCCCCAAGAAAACCATGCTTTGGACTTTTCTGTCGTGCACGACAGAAACTACTAAATCACAATCATCTTTTACATAAAGACGGCCTATTCGGCTTAATCACTTCAGGCGTTATCTAGTACATTGGTAAGCATTCCAATATATATTAAAAAAAACCGGTTCGGAAACTTGGGGCGCTCTTCTTCTCCTGGAAATCTCCTCAAGTCTCTTTAAAAATGTCACCGCTATTAATTAAAAAGTACGGCTTAACAAAATATATTTCAATTAGCGTATCTACCGATTTTTCATCTTCACAAAAATCGTCCAAATGTCATTGCAAAGACTTTGGGCAAATTTACATCCAAACGTCATTGCTGCATGCTAATTTATTTCGGGTGGCATGAATAATTAACATTTTTAATTAATAATTAAATAATTAAACCCTTGCCTGGACCTTTCCTTTTCCTGACTTCAAATGTCCAAATATATCCGAATAATCAGGTTCACTAGGTTTCAATTGTAAAGATGCGGCACGAAATTATGCTTCAGGATCCAGTATAAATTTCAATACTATTTCAGAACATTGTTTGTATATCCAGGGAGTCTCACATAACTATATCATCATTTCTGTGCCACCGATCATAAATTCTTTAAGTCTGCCATATTCAGTTTTATACTTCACATGTGTGTAAACATAGTTCTTTATACACACTCGCGGTGCTGCTTCATGGCACTCACCCATAAATAGTGTTAACTCTGATAACCTTCTGTAATTACCATGGAGAATATATTTCTACACAAAGTGGACCAATATGACGCGCTCCATTTGTTAGATGCTATTATTGATAGTTGGTGTGACATATCTCAAAGGCTTACCTTTAATGCAATAATTCTGAAAGGACGTATTGCGCCACAATGCTCTCCAGACAGCATAACATCTGCACCAATATCCAATGATTCCGATCCTTGGGTTAGCAGGAATCGGAAGTGTTCAAAAGCGCGAATACTCCGTGGGCTTTGTGTCTGTAAATGCTCCTAAATGGTTGTTTGGGTCGTAAGTAAATGATCATATACTCAAAGATATGCGAGCAGCTCACAATCCTACACGTTATAGAACGCTGTACTAACGCCCTGTCTTGGTACGAAGGTAAAGGTACACAACTATCGCGTTGAGCTACTTTCTTTTTCTGGTGCCTCTTTAACGTTATTGGTGTAAGTGAGATGAAAACGTGACTATAATTGCACTTTCATTGCGAATATGCTTAAGCGCTACAGCAGAACGTCGACACATGTCATTTTCCGGCCTTAATCTACCACCATTCATCCCACAGAGGTCTGGTGTGTAGTCTTAATACAGTCTTGTGTAAGTCTACTCATTGCCGACCACATGTATAATTAACAAGTAAAAAAACCACGGAGGTATCGAGAAACATATATATGATCGGACCTGCTATTCTATTTTCTCTCTAGAAATCCTAGGGGATATCCCCTCAAGTCTCTTTAATCTACCGCTGTGCGTTTTATAACCTACAGCAAATGTACCGTCCTAGATGAGTCGGGAACAAATACATAACATATTTTTGATATCATGCGTATGTGACTGCTTCTGTGCTCACTGTCTTTGAGGTAGTGTGTCACCAGCTCCCCAACACAGGGCGCTGGCCCAAAAAGGTATGGCTTTATTAGCTACCGCACTGGATGGGCACCAATGTACACGCCCAAACATCATCACCTGGTCGTGGACATGGGGCACTCTAAGTGTGTTGGGTGGAGGTGTGTGGCACGATAAGTGTAATTCCGATAGACCAGGAATAGGACATAAATAAAAGTGTCAATCAGTCACCTGCGGGGCTCAATGACCGACACCGGAGTCCTTACTGAATCACTAAGGGTGGCACAGAATAACCACGTCCGATTACCCAAGCAGGGGCACGAGGGTGGGCATTATGACATATGTCGGGATCACGTGACACAGCTCAAGTGCTAGGGTCAAGGGTCGTACAAGAGGGGGCCATGGTCAATGAATCAACTGTGCCGGGAAAAAAGGGCAGCGGCGGCAAAGAGTGCGCACAAGTGACTCAGAAGCTTGTGGACGAGGGGCTGTGGCCAGGAGCCAAGTGAAACTAACAATATGGTGGCAGTACAGAGGGGTAAGTGAACCGGCTCAACTGAGCATCCGGGGTAAGCACGAGTTGAATATAAGGCGCCTGGTAGTATCAAACACTTCGGTGAATGGGATAAGGTCACAATTGCGGCCAGAAGCATATTGCAAATAATGTTCCTGAGCCATGGAGAAGTGTTTGCACAAAATGGAATAAACCTGTGGTGCGTAACAAGGTGGTTTAGTTGATGATTTGGGGATCTAACACTGAACACTAACTCACACGAAGACGGGACAAGCTTGGACACGCTGGTACACACTGGACGGGAAAGGGCCTGCGCGTTGGGAGAATCTCATGAGCCAGTACTACGAGAAGCTGACAAGGCCTGACAAACATGTCAGAGAGAGAAGAGAACGGTGATCCTACTGGTAAGCGCGGTGTACCGATATCTACAGGGAAAAGTAGGAAAAATAGAAATCAACTCGGTACATGCAGGGAATAGGCAGTTTGGCAAATCAGTGTGAAATTCGGCTACAAAGTATTGTAAGGTCTTTACTTCGGCGGGGCTCGCAGCACTCACCCGCGGAACAGCCTCCGACAAAGGCTGGAATTGTTCATGTCAGTCATTTGTCGTGTCGTCTTCTCTTGTGTGCTCGTGTAATTCCTGTTCTTCTTCTTGGTCTTTATGCTTTCTTCTTCTTCTTTGCTTTCTTTCTTGTCTTCCTTTTCTTTTCCCCTCTTTTTCTTTTCTTATCTCCTTTCTAGTTCTTTCGTTCTTTCCTTTCTTTCTTTTCTCTTTCATTTTCTTTCTCTTTTCTTCTTTCTTCTTTCCTTTCGTCCCCCTGCTTCTCTCTCGCCCTCCCCCTGTCATTTGACTAAAACTGGTCCCAAGGACAAGTTAATCACACAAACGTTTTGACATGGACCCATTTGTGTTAAAGGTCACGATAGGGTACAGGGGCCAAACGTTAACCATTCAAAAATCTAGAATTAGCTCAAATCTCAAAAACTCATTCTGGTCATCTTGTAGGACTTTATCAACACTACAAATAAGTCAAATATGACTTGTCATAATGACACAGATTTAGGGGTCAGAAGGTCAAATACATATTACGTTACACTTCAATCACTACTCCTTTTTTACAGATTACATAGTATGATCACGCCACGTGACTAATGTTGTGGATGCAGCTTGACAATCACCCAAAAAGTAAATGAACATTTTTTGTCAAGGTCTCTAGGGTAACTAAGGTCAAACTCCTTTACTGTGGTGCAAAATTTAAAACAAGGTCAAATAGAAAATCTTTAGCCCATCCTTGGAGGACTTGATGAGAGGTAAATAAAAGTCAATCCTGAGCCCATCACCTGACCCATGTTGAAGGGTCAAAGGTCAAATACAATCAATTACGTTACACTTCCAAATCACTACTCCTTCTATACAGATTACATAATTGATCACGTGACTCATGTAATTTGGGTGTTAAGTTTGGCATCCCCTACAAAAAGTTTACTTAATAATTTTGATCAAAGGTCATTTGTGGCACGGAGTCCCAAACGTGATTTTTACTTAAAATGCTAAACTTCTAACAAGTTCCGTTCTGAGTACTCGCGACTGTGTTCAGATCTGTACACAAATCTAGTTCATTCCCTGTGTCTGGCGCAATTGACCAATAAATGGAAGCAGTATCCTATTATCTCATGATATGTTTATAAGGTGTAATAACAACGAGGGGGACAAAAAGTAATGCCTCCATAGTTACCAAGTCCCCTTTATCAATGATCCAATGAACACCAATTTAACACAGATTATAGCCCCTGCGGACATCTTCTACATGGAACTACTACTGTTCACATAGTCCACCATGCTCTTTCGTGCATTTACGCCACCGTGTGAACCCAATCATCAATCCGGTTGGCAATACTATGGTGAGCTGCTTCCTGGCCCATGACTTTAACAGATGCCTTGACGTCTCCAAGTCTTCAAAAATGTGGTAACCACGGAGACTTTCTTTTCCTTTCATTGGCCCAAACAGATAGAAATCTGAGGTGCCCACAGTTCAGGACTGTCTTGTGGATAATGTATCACATACCATCCCATTTTTGGCCTATTGCTTGGTTGTGAAAAGTGACGTGTCTATGGCATGCATTATCGTGATGGAGCTGTACGGACCTGAATTCTTAAGTGGTCCTCTTCTTCCCTGATGGCTGCCCTCAGCTTGCGAAGTGTAGCTTACTGCGTATTGTCACTGTTGACTGTGTGACCCTCAGGCAAGAAGTCTGTGAGAATAACACCTTCTGTGTCCCCAAACCTGTGCCATCACCCCTGGGTCGGATCTGGAGCCTTGAATTTCCTGGACGTGGTGAAAAGCTATGGCGCCATTGCTTGGATTGAACCTTACTCTCTGTGTCATACAGTTTGACATTTCTCATCTCCATGTAAGACACTTTGTTGGAAGAAATCTTGCCCTCGCTTCAAATGCAATCCAGGGGCTCTTGGCACAACCTCACCACCTCCTGTTTTTATTGTCTGCTGTCAACTGCTTGGGTACCCCTTATCACAAACTTTTGAATATATCCATCAAGATTAATGTTTGTGGCTGATCCAGAAGAAATCCACTCATTAACTCATCAGTAATGCTTTTAAGGTTGTCATCTGTGACTGCGGGTTTATGGACGGCCCACCTGGGTTGTGTCTGAAATATCATTCTCTCCCCTTTCTTTGAATTTTCTTTAACCCACGCCGAATGTTGCTGATGTCCACCACAGCGTCCTCTAATACCCTATAACAGTTTTAAAAGAAAGCCGTCCCCATGAATTTCCCTCGGTGTGGGAAACCCTCTTCGTCAGAAATTCCATGACTTGCTGCTTTGCTTAAGCTTCAGATCCATTGTTAAATCAGCATCACTCAATATGAAAATAGATACAAAATAATTATTAATGTAAACTTTTCTAGGATTTGAAATCTGTTTTTGAATGTCAAATCCGTTGTTAAGTTAATGGAATAGAGAAGGTTATGTTTTATGTGGCTTAAATTAAGCTCCAGAGTATTTCCAACCCGGATTTGATGCTTGCCTTTCAACGGTGGCGTAATGCATCGAAAGACCATGGTGACTTTGTTAAAACAGTCGTTTTTCCATGTAGAAGAGTCCTCAGGCTATACTCTGTGCCATAAAATTGGTGTTAATAGCGATCATTGATAAAAGATTGGTGACCATGGAGGCATTACTTTTGACCCCCTTCGTTATTATGTATAAGTGTGCATTACAGCTTTTTATTGTAATGAAAAGCCACAACAAAAAGTGAGTTTAGATTTATGCCCAGCTAAGACAGTCAAGATGACTCACCAAAGGTCTCAGAAGGTATAGCCAAGGGCCGTAATGTAACACCGATTTGCGTTTATCATAATGGCGCGTGTACTCTTGAAATCCTGGGAAATCCAAACGCTGGTTTATTGCGAAAATACGCCGGTGGCTAGATAAACAAGAGCTAATATGTTGCAATATTTAACCGGAAACGTGTTGCGTCTGAGATTGTGAGGCGTTCATTGCTGTTTAAGACACTGTTTGTTGTACCTTCCGATATAACTTTCCCGATGGAAACATTTGCCCTTTACATTAAAGGTGTGCATTTATTTGTATTTATTTTGCGTGATAACGTTGGTCATTTTGATGTGTTTTATTTTATTCTTTAACAAAAAATATTTCATTTTTATGTTTTTTTTTATTTAAAAAAAAATGTATGTGTGTGTACGTTAGTCATGATTTAGCTATATTGAATAATTTTAAAGTTTTAACCCTGTATAAAGGGGCATTTCGTGATCGCAGCCTCGTCTCCCCGACTTGACCTAAAAAATATTGAGGATTTTATATCATATGAAGCGTTAGCCTAGGGCCTTGTTAATCCACGTGTGCCCAATCCCCAATCTTACGTGCAAATTCCCAGGTCGCCATCTGCTAAGAAAATCGCAATTTTGTTATAGACACAGTAGCACATGGCGACCGTGGTAAAACGCAGCAATTGCTCATAACACAAAACCGCCAGTACAGTTCAAATTTTGAGAATAAGCTTCCTCAAGGATATCTAGGGACCATTGAATAAAACAGGCAGGTGATGTGAAATCACGAAATGCACTTTAATTGACGAGCATTTCAGACTGACAATGGGTTTGTGATAATAAGCAAATAGAGGAACTAAGAATCACGACGTTGCCTAGTATTTGGTAGCCACAGATGTCGATTTAGAGTCTAGTGTTTAAGGTCTAAAGTAAGCGTGTGTGCAAACATGAGAAAGTGTCAGTGGAATGCCCACGTGATTCTTTCGACAATATAGTAAATCCGATCGACGTGAGACTATCTTCTCTTTTAGAGAGGAAGAAGGTTGACATTCACTGTTAAAATTTCGTAAATTAAGAAAACCGGTTTTCCGTAAATTTACGGAAAATCTGTTTTACAAAAACAATAAAAATACAAAACAAAAAAACATAAAAAATGTTAATTTAACTGTGACAAATACTTATCAAAAAAAAATATTCTGGCATCAATGTTTCCGGACTTTTTTTTTTTTTTTGGTTCGTAATTTTAAATTAACGGAAAATTTCGTTTACATACACATTTTTTTCCATAATATGAGACAAATTTCTTTTTTATAATCACTGGTCAAAAATTTCGTTAATTTGACAGAAATTTCTGTAAATTTACCCTAAAAATGACTGGAAATAACGCTGCCCGAAAATTTCCGTAAATTACGGACATTTTTTTAAAAACATGTTTGAGGAGGGGTGTGATTGGTTACAAATCGTAATTTAGACATTTAAATTTGCTTGTGAAATTTCAATCCCGTACAGTGGCAAAAAGGTTGAATAACCTCACATGTTTGAATGCAACCATTTTTGCAATCAAATAAATAAAATTATGATAAGGATAAGGAACCTAGCCTAGTGCATTCGACAGATAATCGCACGCGACCGTATGGGTCAGTGCAGGCAGCCCGAGAAACAATAGTACAACTTCATTCATTAACAAGTAATAATTAACGTATTTAGCAAAATTTTGAGGTAGTTTTTTAAAATAACTTAAAAACACTAACTACACTCCAACATGGGTCAAATGTTATACTCTATAAATAGTGTCCAAAAAGACGTTGACGCAATTCATTGTTGATTAGTTTGGGTTTGAAAATGATCTGGAAGTGCCACTTAGAGTGGCTTATCTTTCGTCGCACCTCCTGTCATTTCAAAACAAACCCATTTAGTGATGAAACGCGTCAATGAAATTGAAAGAAAGATACCTTTTCGCACTGGCCCTTTTTTTCAAAACAAACCCATCGTAGACGATTTGCATATAATGCAATGAATTTTCCTTCTACCATTCACTCCACTATATCGATGTAAAGACCACGCAGACATGCATTCAAAACATTACTAGTTTCTGCATTGAAAACGAATTTTATTTGTGATTTTGTGTTCTTAAATTATACTTAATTCTTATATGTGCCTACTATTATATAGCAGCATGATATAGTCCATTTCTCTCCCCGTGCATGTGATTTCAGACATTGACGCGCTTTTAACGGACACGCGTCAAGGTATGCCATCTTTGTGCGCGAGTGTAAAACGTACGCCGTCGCGTATTTAAGCCAGCCGTTTGCGTTCTGGTGCGCCCACGAATGCTCCTCGGCGCTGACCGTCACTCTACGTTTAGCAGCTAAACTTTCTGAACGGCTTTCGAACTTGACACATTAATAACATAATGAATTTTATATTTTAAGATCAATATTTAAAGTCACTATCGTCCTTTGCGAGTACAAAAAAGCTGTTCTCGTTAATTAAGATGTACGGCTTTCGGAAAGAACAGTACAAATCACATTATTTGAAATGGTCTGCGCATGTGAATTCAGTCATATATACGAGAAACCATTTTTTTTTCAACACTATAAATCGAAGATCAGGACTAACACCATAGATTTTAGATACTAAGTTCGTAGATGGATATATACGATGCAGACATGTTACTTGATCTTGAGCAGTAAGTTCGATATCAAGTGATTGACGGTATTTCTCTTCTAGTTGCTACTAGAAGTTGTGACTTGTGGTGACCCGCGTGCTTACTCTGATACCGTGCATTATCTGATGACCTGTGCATTAGATGATGACCGCCTCATTATGACAGAGCCAGTGCAAGTCGTGAAAAATAGGCACGGCTGAAAACAATAGCTAATCTAACACGAGAAAAGGATATAGAACAATAAAAAGACGCCAACTTGCCAAATGTCTGCATTTTATAGCGCCTGCTGTGCCATGATAGAAGCCCAGACGAGTAAAAGTAAACCAAATCCAGTTTGGCCTTTGAGACGTTACTGATTTGTGGATACAAAATGCCTCCCAAACTCTTAGTCCAGTAATATTATGATTGACCCAAAACAAAATGCCTAAAGAAGAAACAATTTGGTGTTAATATACTTGTCGAAATGTCCAAACATATAAATATATTAAATTTTAACAAAATTCATTTTATTTTTTTCAATTTTGGGGGGTAAGGCGGGGGGGGGCGGGCGTTTGTACAGGGTAACCAAAAATAGATTGTTCGAATTGATTTAAAGTGACGGACTACTGATTCGGTTGCCCTGAGTCTCGGTGAGGTACCATTTATTGGGCTACTCCTACGGTTTTAAAAAAGGTATAGTTTGGCCTATCTAGAGTTGTAGTTTTATTAAATATGACAACTTAACAGTCAAGTCATCCTAGGGAAAAGTTAAAGAAAGAAAGGTACGGATTTGATCGGACTGCGTTGTAATTGTTCAATTCGTCCCAATAGAATAAGTAAACATAAGTAAATGTAAATTTGAAAGTTCTATAAAACAATTACAGTGCTATGACTCGTTACCTCCCATAGACCCTGTAGCCATCCCCACTAACATTTTGCTCCAATTATGAATGAAATATCATAGTGTAACCCATTATATTTTTGGTTTGGGACCTTTAGACGAACATTGACACCCTTTGATAATGAACGGGATATCTGAACACTTATTGAACTACAACCTGCAGATAAGCAAACTATACCTGTTTTTATCTTTTAAAGGTTTGACGAACACGTGGCATACTTTTCGGCGTGTTTGATCCTTTATATTTTGACCCATTGTTAAACCTGACCCCCTCCCTCCCTAAAATAACATGTTCCCATCATAGGTTGGAAATCACCGCATAGATGCAGGGCCGCCGATGAAACCTTCGAGTATGCCCTCTTACTACGGGCACCGAAGACCCGATTTAGTCAAGGTTACGGGTCCTATTCTTTGTAATGGACCCCGTTACCCTGCGTAGAGAGTCAAAACACGATCAGATGAGTGTAATTTTAACATGCAAATTCTCAGGCGAAGTCAGTAAACCGTTAAGGTTAAAACGTAACGTTCCTACTGAACCTCGACTGCGTCTCGGAATGTAGTAACAGTAATTTCATACTCCCCTCAAATATTTGTATTACTACCACCATCACCAAACACCAGTTAGCACCACAACCACCAAGGAGCACCAGTACACACCACCAACCACCATTGCCTCTGCTACTATTACGAATTTACAACTATTACTGACAACTGAATGAATCCAACTTTGAAGAAACTGCAAATGATAGTATGACTCTTCACTCGTAGGTATTCAGTAGCATGTTATGAATATCTTTCCCATTAATGTATATTAACACTGAATAATTCGCCTTTGTTTAGTTTCTTGTGCATAATTTGTACTACACAGCGATCAGAATGCAGATATGCTTTTCTACCAGAAAAGGACAAGGAAAACTCTACCTTTCGCGAGAGGAACTGCAATCACCAAAAACTCAAAACGTTCCCAGGGAAATACCCTCCAGTTAGCCGTTGATGAACCCAAGTAATCCTACGTAAGTCATACTTATGATATATATTTCCATGATAAGGTTTAATATTGGGCATTGGTTTCATCTGGTCGGCTGAATGCAAGACAACGTAAGTAAGTGCATTTTGACTCTAATTTTACATGTTTGTGTTCTGTTTATGATAAGTGGGTGTTGTCATAATATAACATTATATAAGAAACTAGGAAATGTCTTGTATATGATTAAAAATCAAATAAGTTCTCCTTGATAAATGGAATAAATATTTATGTATAAAAAGAAGAGAGAACGTAAGTAAATTGCGCTTTTTCCGTGTAATGCAAGACCAACTTAAAGTGGCACTTACGTTGGTCGTGCACTGAAAGGGGTTTTTAACTGCAAGACCTCAAAGGAAGTGCCACTTACTTGGTCTTGCACTGAAATGTGAAAAAAAAAAATAATGCAAGACCAAAAGCAAGTGCCACTTCCGTTGGTTTTGCATTTTAAGCGAAAAAAAACGCATTGTAGACACACTCTTTATCTATTAAACGTTTTTTAATCCGCTTTCATATCTCGACATAGTTGAAATAGGCGCCGGAAACTCCTCTTTCAAAAATGCACAAAAAATTAATTTGGACAGAAATGTCACTACGTGGGGTCTTGCATTCAGCGACGATCTGTTTTAAACGAAATTGAAACACCCATGGTTTAGCATGGCTCAGTAAACGCATTACAGTTTTAGGCCCGTGAATAATCAATTATCACCCTTTTTAAAGCATTGAAAAAATGCCTTAACCCCTCGTTTACCAAGGGGGGGGGGGTGGTTACCACCCCCCCTAATGACTTTGATTCCGGTGCGCTAAAATGCAACAGTTGCGTAAAAAGCTTACGGGTAAATCGTTTTCTCATCCTTCACGGTCATTTAGCGAAAAAAAACATGGAACGGTAGCCTCACCGGGGTTAGGGTATGCCGTCAAATTTCAAGGTTTATGGGGGGCGTTGCCAACCCCAAGGAATATTTTATGTACATTTTGAAATTATTATGTATAGTATTGCTCTAAAACTCTCTATATTTATGTAAAACTAGTCGTTGCCATAATTTACCGGAGCTGAAAAACCGCATGAAAATCCGATACTCCTAACTTGTGCAGCGCAAAAAATCGGATTTTCGCCTATTTTTCTGTGGAAAATGCCAATTGGCCGACTCGCGGTATCATGGAAAGAGGAAGGACCATATCCATCAAACCCATAAGCATCGGGGTTTAAACCGTGTACAAAAAAGGCTTGGTAATAAGACGGAGGGTTAATGAAAGAGTTAACATTAAAAGCTACCCATTTTGGCATTATCAATTAATACCACATTGATATTCGAAAATATAGGCAATTGAAATGAAATCACACGTGCAGAAGTTGACCGTAGGGTAGGAAAGCTGGAAATCCATGCACCTTAAAGCTGGGCTAAGAGGTTCCGAGGATGGGGACGCCCTAATTTCCTAAGAAATCGTGCCTGGTTTTATGAAAATGATGCTTGTCCATAGACTAATCACTGGGTGAACTAGCAAGTTCAAATCGATGTCCTTCAACTTGTGATTAAAATTTCCGCAATCCGTAATTGTTAACACAAATCGTTGGGAATGTTATGAGCGTTAGGTGACAATCTGTAGTTCTGGTTGACTTTTTAAAATTTAATTGCACGATAAATACTGTACAAGTACGTTGACACTACAAGGGAAAACATTTGCACTGATTCTGTTTGATGGACAAAATGAATGAAATAAAACCCAGGGAAATAGCATATGTACTTCAAATTGTGAGCAATATAAATACTCTTATCATCGCCCCGGATTCCTTGTTTTGAAATGCGTTCTGAAGATCCGCCCTCAGGGCACCAAATGAGCGATCGAAAGCAGGCAGGGTATGCCGTTGGAAATTAGAGAAACGGGGCCATATCAAAAGTTTTTGCCGTATATTACCTGTGTTTGTGTGTATGCACTCTAAAAAGTCAAATATATAATCGAGGTTGATATTATACAAATACTACATGGTTAGAGGGAAATAGGCAACACTATTTTCCCGAGGTCTATCGCCCGAAACCGAAGGGTGAGGGGTGACAGGCTCGTAGGACAGTAACAAGGGACAATTAGTGTGCCACTCATCCCGATATAAACATGTAGTATTGTTTAACACCTCACTGGACTCTGGGGACCAAGTATTAAGACCACTTTACACGGAGACATTGAAAATGACTGTCCCGTTAAATTTGTTGATTAATGACTTTCCCTGAGTTTCCAATTTACACGTGGACTTTTTGGTCCTTGCAAGTTGAACTCATTTGACCAGGGCTACCCCGATTTGGACTTACCTTCTGCTATATACACAAAATGTGAAATTTCTTACCCTGTGATGGATGTGGTATTGATATCTAGAAATAACCAGGTTTAGATACTAACATAACATGTAGTTTATTATTTAGAGGGAACTCTGAAATTGGAAATAAGTTAACAATGGCTCCTCAGTAGCCAGGAGAAGAAAATCTTGTTTTGGTTGCCTTTGACTGCATACAACAACTGAACAGAAAAAAGAAAACAAATATTCTGTTGAGTTGTGTCCTAGCTTCTTGTTGAAAATCCTTGTTTTTCACATTCCACAACACTTCCTTCCTGCCCTCATGCATACAACTCTAATCTACCAGTTTATGTACTTATTTCTGATCATTTTAAACTCAAAATGTGATATCTATACGGAGACCTGCATTGACTTCAACATATCAAGGGCAAACATTTTGAACCTCCCTGATTGGTCAACCTAGTGGAAACTGCCTGCAAACCCACACATTCCAAGGCGGGGTAGTTAGGGCCCCTAGGGGGTTACTATGGCATGGAAACATAGAAGCAGTGCTCATTCACATGCATTTGAAGGTGCAGTAAATTGGGGAAAAGTGACAATTTACCACACGGAGACATTTTAGGACCATTCTATATATTCCTTTCAATATTGCACCGAAAAGTCTCCGTGTAAATTGGGGCTTTAGAGAAACAGTTCAACATCTTTTTCCTAGTAAAATAGCTCGCGTAATAGGAAACTCAGCCCATTAAATAGCATGATTATTCTGAGGTGTAATAAATACATTAATTGTGCATATTAATTCTGGCCTATCAACCATTGCAGGCACACCCTATGTCCGTCTCTACATCAGATCTTCTCCGATCTTTGACAGAGGAATCATCCACCCAATACGAAGGAATGCATCGTTCATCAATTTGCTACAGAAAATCCAAAACTAACCCCAGAAGACTACTTGAAGCTTACGTATTGAAAAACAAGACGCTGCAGACTATTATGCGTGCAGGCCTACTCCAGGTTAGTGGTAACAAGGAAATTTGTAGCAGTTTGTCAATTGAAATTGTAGATTACAGGCAGGATAACAAACACCGATGGTCGTCCTGACAAACTCCATTAAAGGTCTTGAATGATAGAATTGTGTATTAAATTCGACGGTTTACTTGGCATTTGTTAACTTATATATATTACATTTCATACAACATTTTTATCATACCATCATGTAAATCCCTCGATTTTCATGGAATAATCGCCTCAATTTACTGACTAGATATATCCCGTAATACCCGGCGCCCGGTGCGCTCTCGACGTCCGTATCAGTCCGTTAGGAACTGCGCATGCGTGAACCATGCATCAATTACAGAAAACAATCCGAAAATTTGGCGTTCATTTTGACGTAAATCACCGCTCTAATTATTGGCGATATTTTTAGCATTGTTGCAACAAGATTTCAGCATAATCCTCTTTAGGTACTAAACTACAAAAGCACTTTAAATATATCATAAATTGGTTTGTGAACAGAAAGGATGATTTTTAGGGCTGTTATTTTCAAAGATTCTTTGTCGCTGAAAATTCGTCACCCTTGCTGTCATTTAAACAATATGCCTACAATAATTTACCTACGTATTGTTGTTTTGTGAATCCCTCTTATCCATTAAAGTTTTGGCCATAGTTTGTGCTTTTTTGTTTCTGGCTTTTTGGTGTAGAATAAAATCGTTATTAGGTGATTTGTTAGATGACGCGGATTATATCTAGTCTCGGATTCTGTAACTGGGCTCGTCGGTCTGCGCAAACTCAAAAACCCTATACAGACTCCCGACTGATATAATCCGTATCATCACCCCAAAACTCCGTTCAAAAACACGTTTCGAGTAAATACTTGCATTACGAACGAACACACTTTTTACACATATCGCTTTGGATAGCTTGCAATCATCAAACGCTAGTCACCTTATGTACATTAAAAATAAAAGGGATGTAACATTATCATCTTACAGTCATATACCACAGATGAAAAAGACAGATGCTTTTATATGTGCTGATACATTTTTGAAGACATATGCTAAGACGGTATTTTTAATCGCAAATCATATATTTTTCAGGTGCAGTGAATAAAATGTTAACAGTGCGTTACAGCAAAAAACACAACCACACCTCCCCACACACTTGAGCCGCCTTACCTACTTCCATCCCTCCCTTCCCTTCTCTATCCTCCATCCCTCCCTTCATCTGTCCCTCCCTATTCCCTCCCTCCTCCCTTCCCCCTCCTTCATCCATCCCATCCCTCACTCCATCCCTCGTTGACTGGTTTATCTGTTTATAACTATGCCGCTTAATGAATTCATGTAACTTTACCCCTGCAGGTAGTGAACTGGACTCACATGAGTTATTGGAAAAATATAACATGTTTGCTGCAGGCGCAGCAAAGCTGCAAGTGAGTCAGCAATTCAAGTCGGTAATCACTAAGGGATCTTCATGATTTTGTGGTACCAATAGATTGTAAAGCGTGAATAAGAGCTTCCTGCTTTAACGAAACAGAAATATTTGGAATGTGTTTTGAAGCCTCTATACGGATACCGTATGTGCTATCAGATTCTTTTCACTCCATCCCGCCTCCCTTTGGTTTCATCTAGTTCTAAATTATTTTCTGCTCTCATATTTCGAACGACTTTCCCTATTACCACCGCTCCTCTCCCTCATTCTGCTTTTCCTGCTTTCCTTACTGTTCATACATTTTTTCTTTTTTAACTTTTTATAAATATATTCTTTTCGTAAATAATAAAAAATCCAGCAAAAAGATTGTGATTTCATGTTTTATTTGTATCTTCTCTGTACAGTCCACTCTCTAGGAGGTGCATTCATATGAAAGTCCCCCGGATGCAGTGCGGCCCAAACGATCCACAACACACTGAAAAGCTACATCGAACAGCGCAAGTCAACAAAGCTAGTCGATACTCAATATCTCGATATCATCGTGGAGGGTTGTTGTCACTTCTGGACAAAGAGGTGTGGAGCCACGTGACTACATGCAAGAATATATCTGGGTTCTTTTCTACTACATGCACGGTGAGTACTATGACACCGCGTATTAACTTCTTCTTATCGTGTTTTTTGCGTTCGAAACTTGGTTGGTAAATAATATTAAAACACCTGGGTACTACCACGAGATGAAAACCATCTGTCTGATTGGCTCATTAAGGGCACACAGCATGAGATAGCCCTCTGAGTAACACTCAAAATAGTGCTTTAATTCTCTGTGTAAACCATACCAACATTCGTACAATACCTCTGATTTACACATTCATGATATTACCTGCCAAGCAACCAATCAAAATCGCGCTTAGACATATAATGCGGATAGATAGGCGATAGTGCGCAGTGTAATAGAACCCTTTTCAATAAAATCGAAAAACGTTTGGAGGCGAAATACAACGTACGCATGCGTATAAGGACAATAAAAAAATAAGTTAAAACAAATATACATAAGCAATTTCGTCCTCGAATAGTCACTAATTGTGTTTTTCGTATGTTGTGATTTCATTAAACCCTTTCAGTAGAAACTAATACATGTATCAAGTAACTTTTTTTTCAAAGTGATTGTTATAAAGCGCTAAGGGCGAAAGGAAGGTAGAGATGTTATCCATGTTAAATGTGATGATTTTATGGGATCAAACATCGTCAAATTGATCTCACTTGTAAATAGCTCGATTCCCTTCAGTAAACTGATGCTTTGCCGGGCCAACCGCCATCATTTCAATGTGAAATCCGTGGACAGAGCCAAAACAGACTACTTCCCTTTCCTAACCGATAGGAAGATCTTTGCGGCATATCAAAGATAATGAAATACGCTTTCCTTCGATACCATGTGTGCGGGGATATATGTCACTTAAAGATTCAAAATGTCGGGCAAAATTCAGGGTCAATTTTATTCACCTTTACTAAGCTATGGCATCGCATTAACTTTGAGTTTTATTGAATTCCAAGAAGAAGAGAGGTACAAAAACAAGAAAATTAATTTACCACATGGCAAACCTTAAGCTTTTTGTTTTAGCGAGTAAGATCAAATTTTCAAAGTGTGCCCAATAAAAACTGGAAACTGGACGGAAACTTGTTCATATTTATCTTCATATTGTTTTAGGATGGACATAGTCTGCATGCAAATGCTTTTCATAATGCCTTCCACAGGCTAGGCTAATGGCCTTTCTAATCGGGACTTCAAACCAAAAACAAAAGGTAGTAAGAGAGAGGGAGAGAGAGCGTGGGTGTGTGTGTGTGTTAAAAATAGCCAAATCCTTTTCAAATACTTGCTGCTAAAACGTTATTTTGTTCTCTAACTCTAATAAAAACAAATACCTATCTCTGACTTTATGAAAACTATGTACTCAACTCAAGCATTGACATGTATGTCCTGATCATTTTTTCTGCCAAAGAGAATAAAAATCAATTAGAGAAGGAAAGATAGGATCTTAATATAGTGTTTATTACACTCATGAATTCATGAAACATTAAGCCATCGATTTCCGCTGTTTCCAACAATCTCGTCTCCAGAGTCAGAGTTAGGTGTTCTTAAAGAAATACACATGGTTTGTTATCGGGGGAAATAGAGCACACGCTTTCCCTTGGTACTGCCTATGGACTCCACCCCTCAACTTCGGGTTTGGGGGGGTGATGGGCCCAGTAGCCAGTTCTCGGGGTATTGATTTTGAAATCAAGTTCCGTAATCTACAATTCTGAAACTACTATACCATTACACTTTTCAAATGCTTCATTTTTCTCTTCTTCCGCTCATATTGTTTTTTAAGGATGGTTCGCCCTGCAAGTTCCTATCACAATATTGATTGTATAACCCAAAATTATTCCACTTTTGTTCAGGACCTTTACCTGAGGAAACCAGAGGTTACCTACATAGTAGCTGGCCATTAATGATTATGTTCTGTGATGTTTCCACACTATGGGATCAAGGTGTGAGGTCCAGTTCTCCCGTTCTGCAAAATGTCATGATCTTTGTTCATCAGCAAAACAACGTCACCTTAAAATCTAATGTCCCGCGTTATGATTCGGAACCTAATTTCCAAATTGCCTTGGCAAAAGACGCGGTGGAATATGTAAATAAACGCATAAAGCATTTGGTTTCATATGAAGAACATCAAATTCGGACTTAAATTCTAAATACAATAATAATTGAACATTATTTCACAGGGTGGTGCATGTTGTAAAAACAGAGCTCGTAGATATGCCTAGTGACATGAAAAAGTTGCTTCAAAGTGAAACTGATTACGTTGTGTTACATAGGAGAGGTGAGTTTGATAATGTATTATACATTTGGATATTTAAGTTTATAGAGACTCCTACTAGCGTAGTTTTAAAAACTACAGTAAACTTAATAAGTGAGAGTTCTGGCATATCCATCGGGAGGAGATTTGATGTGCTGAAAAGTTCAATTCCGGTCAGGTGGGCGGACTGGCTTTTGTTGCAAATACCAAACATTTGTGGTATGGTGCAAGTACGCCAACAGAATAGGCCTTACTGAAAATGATGTCAAGGAACTATAATCTGCGATGTGTTAAATCTCTTATGGCAAGTTGCGTATGTGTGTTTGATTCGAAAGCAATATTTTCCTATGCTGTGATAAGGAATGCATATGGGTTAATTGTGTTAAAAAAAAACAACGTTTTAATTAAATAATTGTTGATGTTTTCATCATGGTATTTCAATTGAACCACCCCAAAAGCTATCTTGGTATGAACTAATGTATTTCGGGCAAAATTATTTACTAGCTATATTAGTGTACATGATGAGTGCCATGACCTTTTTTATCTGTTAACCATTAAAAATAATTCCTATACCCTCTCTCGGTGTATGACGGTGTAAAATCTAACTATCAAGAGCGTTTTATTTGCATAAAGTTCGGCAGAAACAACCCAATTATCAAAGTTTCTATACAGTTAAATGTGATTTTACGTGATCGAAATTGCGTCTAACTTAAGATCGCAGGCAGAGGGAAGTTGAGGTGATTTGAGTTTGGTACTAGCATATGAAGTATATGACTTCATATAAGTTAAAAAACAGAGGATAAGACTGTTTTTTTTTCAAAATGTGATAATCAATTCCTTTATTATACATCCTAGTGGTTGTGATCCTGTAAGATGGCTATAATTGATTAATTTATCTAAACTAGCGCCGAATTTTTTGTCTTTTTATACCTGTGTGTCAAACAGTTGAGTTTACATTATCTCTTATAGTAAACGAACATGTAAAATGCATTCCAATGATGGGTGTCACATATGGCTGACATTGGATTTACTAAGCGGCGAAAAACCAGATCACTAATAGTCTAGAGACTATTATCTCTGTTTTTGGTAAGTTTTAGGCATCCATTGGAATCCATATTGGGACGTTTGATATATAAAAACTCAATGACACTTTCACAGGTGTGGAAGTCTATTATATGACAACCACCAAAATAAAACAAAAATTAAACGGCACACCACTGTGACAACTAATATGGATTATTATACCACCGACTTCATCCTGTGTAAATTTTGACGAACTTATTTGTGCAAATGTGATTTTTCTTTAAAATCTAGTTTTAAACACGTCTCTCTATGGGAAAATGGACATAAAATAAAATTTGGCCCTGTCTGTAGGACTATATGGCCAAAATTCCCCGCCTCAATGGATTTTTTCTATTTTGCAGAGGTAATAGCTCTTGCATATCTGTACGTAAATCAGTTGTCAAATTGTGTCGCCACTGCTGAAATGTGCTTAAAATAACGAAAAAAAAGAATTTGAATAGGGTCAAACAGCTGTTTGACCCACCGCAAATCCACCAGAAGCTCCCAGCAGAATCTGATGCTGGCAAGGGCGGCTGCACTTGATGATGCTTTACACCGTGGGGCTTGAGGAGCATGTTAAGTCCAAGGCTGGAGCACTTACACCCTACATCTTGAAACAGCATGATGGCTGGGAGGCCCTGAGGGAGCTCGACGTAAGGAAGGCTACCCCAGACTATAAAAATCAAAGGTGAAACCACTGAAGAGCGCGAAGCCCACCTTGACACATGTTGGTCAAAAATATGGGCTTTTTGTAAGTTGGATCATCGAACATAACCAAAAAAATATCTCTTTAGCTAAACGTGAATTCTGATTTAACCTGCTGACATGACGGTCATATTGGCGTCCACAGGATGCACTTGACAGATATTCACATTGGATTATCTAACTGCTCTGAATGGAATTTAGTTGATACACATGACATTATCCCTACTTCAGAGAAAAAAAATGAAGTCTGCAGCCAATAAAGACGCACCGCACTAATCTACAAGAAGCTCCAAGCGAAAAGAATCGTGTTGCTGTAGGCTTGCCACTTGATGATGCTTACACCGTGGTGCGTGAGGAGCATGTTAACTCCTTAGGCTGAAGCACTTGAGACCCTTACATCTTGAAAACAAGCTTGCTGCTGCATGGGAGGCCCTGAGGGATCTGACTGATAAGAAGGATACCCACTATAAAATCAAAGGTGAAACAACTGAAAAGCGCCTCGACACATCGTTTCAGCACTTTAGTTCTTCTACTGGAAAGCGCAGTTCAGAATAACATACCCTTGATGAACCTTCTTCACTCACAAGATAGAAGATACCTTCCCATCAGACTGGAAAATTTCCTATAGACGGCTTCAGACTGATGAGAAACTTGAACAAACACCAAGACGACGGTCCCGAAAAACATTCCCGCCAGTAATCTGGACGAATACACGCTTCCATATCAATGTTAAAATTGCGTAACAACACTACGTGGGAAACAAACAGCAAGCTGCCTTTTCAAATCGTTCAAATTGTTGTGAACTCGCCGAGTTTACATCTCATTTACAATTCAATGACCCAGTCATTTCCAAGGTTACTCACAACATATCAAGAGTCAAGCATTCAGTGGATTCAGCCTGGATAAATGGGTTTCTTCGGCAAAACAGGCAGAACCATCAGTTAGAATGATGATTTCGGCGATTCTTTTTTTCTAATGAAAAACTTCTTATCAAGCTCAATTAATAAAACTTTCTTTATCAAGCTCAATTATTTTTTTGATAAAAATATAGGAATCCAGGTTCCTATTCTTTTTGGACTCAAATCTGTATAAAAGCATACAAAGCACAATGTTCCAAATATTTAGGCATTAATAATTATCACTTTGCCTGGACCCATGGGAGCTCTGATGAAAACGCGTGGTAAAATTGATAAAAAAAGGGCTACATTATGCGTATGTCCCGCGTAATTTTATTTTTCGATTTAAAAAGATTTGGTACCTTCTTTTGGACGTCCTGTCCCTTTTCTATGGGACGATTTCTGTGTAAAGCTGGATTTCCTCTATCGGTGTATTGGGGCGAGCGAAAAACTACAACTCGTACCAAATGCCAGTTTAGTGAATTTCCCGCTGACACTTGTATGAGATCGTAAGAGCACCACATAGGCCACAGGGCAATCTCATAGCGTTTACAAAGATGGACGCACCCCTGGGAAGACATAAGTGTCCTAATATCTGAAATTATCAAAATCAGTTCTACGCGTGTTCTCACGTCTAGTCTGTGCACGTTTGCTGAAAATTGTTTTAAATCTGTCTCTCCTTTTTTTCTCTGAATATCAGGACCAACTGATGTACATCACGTCCCATTGACTCCAGCAAATACTGGCACGATTGATAAGTAAATGCGCCCGAGGAATAGGACAATGGACTTCAGATTCTCTGGAACTGCAGAGCCATTGTTATTGTCCATGACGTTTGAAAAAGCTTTCAACCGCCAGACCCGATGTGTTTGATTACAGAGGAGGTGAATTATTAATGTGTACAAACACAAATGTTAGCACCTGGTCTACTGACAGAACATTTAAGCATTCAAAGCCTTATCACGCCTGATGAGCGCGAATTTAAAAGCACAAGCCTGCAGTGCTTTGTTCCGTTGCCCGGCGTTGTCCCCCCATTAAAATAAACTTTGAGCTTTACTGAGAGTTCAATAACTTTGACCGTATATTGCATCATTATTCAAAAAGGAAAACGAAGATGAAAAAAATCATCGAAAGAAATGTTGCTTGGCAAGCTGTGACCGAACTCTTGGTGCAAAACCAAAGACCAATAACTAATCATTTAATTTTGACCTCTTTTTTATTCAATTTAAAAGTTTTTTCGGCACCGGTTTACCGGCATTTCATATAGGTGACAAACAACTTTTTATACCATAGTTTTTGTTCAACTCCTTTCACTTTCGACACAAATGAGTAATAAGGGGACCAAAATTGATTGTAGCCAAGTAGAACCTCTAAATTTATTTATGTCTTGAAAGGGAAAGGTAATTTGGGTTCCACATCATGAAAAATAGCTTTAATCTAAAATCGGGGACACATGAAATCCTTTCAGCTGCATGGATAATAACAATGGGCTCTGCAGTTACCAGATGAAAAAGGAATCCGTGAAATGTTTGGTCTAATATATCGAGTGGAGTATTTATCAATAGCCCCATATAGTGATGAGTCAATGAATCAGGTGTAAAATCCGTGGGCAATGATACTTAGGGCAAAAAATTGAGCTGACTTTATTTCATTTTCTAGAAGTAAATGTACACATGCTAGAAGTGAGAACACACGTAGAACTGAGTTCCATCATTTTAGAAAAACGATTTCAAGGAATTATTACTGACAGGGGGGTGCGCAACCTTGGCCCTTCCGAGCATCTTTTTCTCTCGCA
Source organism: Ophioderma brevispina (assembly GCA_023653785.1). Taxonomy (NCBI): domain Eukaryota; kingdom Metazoa; phylum Echinodermata; class Ophiuroidea; order Amphilepidida; family Ophiodermatidae; genus Ophioderma; species Ophioderma brevispina. The sequence continues at coordinate 10,712 of JAMKCH010006533.1, read as the reverse complement.
TCATGGCTACACAGCTCAAATTACATAGGAATAGAGTATAAAAAAAATGGCAGTTCACGGAAAGAAATGTCACCCACACATACAGTAAAATTGTCATAATATGCTTCTAATGTTCCTGCTCCATTGGACAACATATCAGGCAAACAAGTGGTTGCCTCGGGTTCTATGATATTGTACGATTTATAAAACTAAGATTGATAATAACGTTCCAAAAAAAGATTCCAAAATGTGAAAATTGATAGAAATTGTAGGTTTTTTTAACGACTGCTCGATGAATTTCACACTTCTCTAAGCTAAAAATCTATAGCGAGCGGTGATTTACTTGTGCTCAGTACGGGCCATCTGTTTTCATTGTCTTTTGGGGTTTTGTGTGCGGGCAGATTTTTTCAAAAGGTTAGCATAATTCTTGAAGAGAATGAAAAGAGTTCGCAAAAATTAATCTAGAAAAAAAAAATTAAATATGAAGTGTCAGGGGGTGCGTGACGGTAATTTTTTTTTTTTAAGGGGGGGGGGCGAGAACAATCGAATTAAATTTGAAATGACTCGTTTTTAGGACCCAAAAGCGTTCTGATTTGCAAGGTCACGCTGCATCTTTTCATGATTTTTATTGGATATTCAATGGGTCACTTCTAGCCCGGTTTCCCGGGGCAACGTGTTTAAACAATGTATTTGGGCTTTGGGCATTGGTTACAGAACCCCAAAGCAGCCCAATAGGTTGGACAAATAACAAGGACACCAGTTTCAACACGTGACCAGTGGGAGTTCAACAAAAGCGGGACACAAATGCCGATATTTCCTGCCTTTAAACCGAAACTCACAAAATGCGGCTACACTTTGAAATACGACTTTATCGCTGTGAAACTTTCCAATTGGTTTTTTTTTTTTTTTTCCTTTCATAAGGGTTTTTGTGTTTACTGTGTCGTTGACTGTTTATACAGGCTGCGATTTCTAACCTACGGTTTTGGAAATTTACGAATTATGCTTGTGTTTTAGAAATTACCTTCCGTAAGACTTGAAAAAGTTTTTGGTAGTACCATGTTGTTGGTTCACAGTTGCATATTACACACACTGGCCATAAGTATTGCAACCATGCAGCGAAAAAGACAATTTTATTCACAAATTTATTTAAAATTGTATTCAGGAAGTTCCTGACTACACATTCCGTAATTATTGTCAACCTCAAAGTGGATTTCAAACAGATGTTTTCCAGAATCAAGTCGTGCGCAAAACGTTTAATGTGATTTTCTTTATCCCTTAATATGGCGGGTTAAAGAAGCCGGGTATATGATAACTTGCGATTGTACGCCATGAGAGGAATACAGGCAGAGGAACGTCAAAAATGGCTTCCGAAGAGTCGCTAAAAGAAAAAAACTTTCACGAGTTTGTCAATGGTTTACTCTAAAGGTTTACGGACGAAAATTGGTGTGGTTGTATGACCGGAAATGAAATATGTAATAAAGATTGGAGCCCGTTCACCACCGTTTGACTCGGGAAATTTAGAACACTTAAGTGCCCAAGCTATAAAAAAACTCCGTTAGTGCCCAAGAGGGGGGTTTCCTAGGGCCCAACCCCAGATAACCACTTTCCCATGGGAGTTTGATCATGGAACTAAACACAAGTAAATGGGGTCACGTAAGAACCACATACCCACAATAAAAATGAAAAATCCGAACTTTGGACCTATGACCCTATGGGGCCAATTGAATTGTCACTCTCCGAGGAAGAGTGGTTCGCACATATCCGTCCGCAGCAACTCCAATATAAGGTGTTGACCAAAATAATTCATTATATCTACTCTAGAATAAACAATTAAATATGCAATTGAAAAATATTAGCCAAAATTTATTACCCATCTTGTATTTTTCTCAGAAAACTTCAAATCACCTTGGTTTTATCATAGACTTGACACAGTTAAAGACGGATCATGGACAAAATAAAATTGATGCTATCAGCATGTAAAAGGTTATTTGATTTAAGTCTTAGTACTTATGAATTAATTGAATCCTAAGGAGATATCTAAGCAAATAAAATCCCAAGATTTAATACTTTAATTTTTTAATTTAGTAACAATTATCTTGATTTTTCACTTTCGTGTGCCCTAGAGGGGGGTTCCTAGGGGCCCAACCTAATTTTTCTAATGAGCCGTGGGGCGGATTGAAATTTTTTAGTATCAAGAGAAGGGTATTCATAAATCAGCCAATTAGCAAAAACTCCTTGAAAAAATTGATTGCGTAACCAAGAAATCGCAAAAAATCAAAGGTTGGGTACTATGGGAACCCCCCTCTTGGGCAATAAGTGTTTAAGGCACGAAACGAGGCCCACGTGATACCCTGAAAAACAACTATTAATTGCACCGTTGCCATTGTGCTGTTTGTCATGTAAGGTGAACGCGTAATTTTACACATGATTTACGTTAAACCACGTGAGTTGTCATTAGAATTGCATTCAGGTTCTAAGATTGTCTCGAATATTTCGAAGACCATCTGTATTCAATTTACTTTTATATCGTTTACGGTCCACACAACCACAATATGATTTTATCCCATAAAAAAAATTAGTAAAGCTAATGAAACACCGTACAATCGATTAAGGGTGTTTTGAAGCCATACTTTTGGTGTCTCTGTCCGTATTGCTTCTTAGAGGCAATCGACAAGGGAGGGAGAGTTTGAGACTGTTCCGCTTTGTTCTATAAGAAGTTGGAGGAGTGGAACGGTGACGTTAACCAAATCAGTAAGTGTTGTCACTCTCTTGGATTGGGGGAATACACATCTTGTTTGAAAAAAAAAACTTTGGAATTTAAATAAAGTTTGAGTAGGCCAAGAATCCATAGTGTAGTTTGAAATCAATTGGTGATTATGAACTTTCGTTTTCTGAATGTTGCCATACTTTTGGCCAGGGTGTGTATTTGAAAGAAACAAACTCTGCATGTCGTGCATTTATGGTTGACAAGGTAGACGTAGTGTGTATAACAGCTAAGCAATTACGACAGGATAATAGAGAGGAGAAAACTCACGTGTTTCAATTGTAAATTAGATAAAATTTTCGAGGCATATGAAATACGGTTATATCAAAAGTATACACGATGGAGGTAATACGTGTGCTTGTAATTTTCAGGCTGTTCTGGCTTATTGTGAATGTGGTTCCAAATCGATCATTGGTATGTTAAAGAAGTTTTGTCTTTACTTGCAACAGCAAGCTTCTGTGGAAATTCATACTGCATTTAAGGTAAGTAAATTTGTGCATCCCATAGTATCACCCAAAATTGTTTGATAAAGCAAACCTGTTTACTAATTTTGTTAGAGTCATGAGCAAACTAATTATATCAAAGTTTAATTAGATCCGCGCGACACCAAACACGGTTTGAAAGGGGATATAGCCCCCCCCCCCCCAAAGTCAGATCAGCTTCCATAAGCAAAATAACGGAATAAAGCGTGAAAGCAGTGTACGTTAGGGTCAGTGTACATTTCAAGGGTTTGTTTATGCGTCGATTAGCGACTGGTCTCTTTGCACTGGCTTTGAGATAACAGTATACTGAGTGGCGCATTTCTCATTTGGCATAGTTTTGAGAAGCTTGGGCTCTAGATTTGACATTTCGCCAGTTCCTAGTGGGCGTCTGCCCGAGTTGACGTCACATGTCATATCGTGTATGATTTGACTGCTACAAAACCAAAACCATGAGTCCAGTTGACTGTAACTCCTTTCACTCCAGCGCAACTGACTATAACTATTAGTACTAGTTTAGTAAAGGTACCGTCACATAGAAGACAGCTCCCGACACAACCTCTTCCAATACACAAGACCACATTGTCTTTCATGAAATCGGCTATCGACGTGTTCAAACTTGCAAAAATTTACAATTTTTACATTCTGCGATTTTCCGCCAGTAGGCAACATCATCATAAAAGCAACATCAACCCCTCCTCCCCTTCCATTATCCGCACCTTCAGCTGTTTAATCGGGCGACCACCCCTTGTTAAGTCCGCATCAGTCGCGACCTTAACACGAAAGCACAAGTGTGGCCTGTTCCTTTGTGCCCCACCCCATCACCCCCCACCCCTGACCTTTTGGCCCAAGTTACGGTGTACTTATTTTCTGCGGTCGCGAGTGTACGCTTAACTTTCGCGGTTACGGCTAAATATAGTCAAGTCGCCCCCCCCCGGCTCCGTCCACATTCCCCCTCTTCTATCCCGCTTGGAGCAGATTCATTACCGACCATTTTCCAACTGCACGCACTATGATGCGCGCCAATTCAACGGCTAACGCTTCCAAACCGCTCATGTGTTCATGCCGACCTTCCGATTCAAAAACCCGCCAACGATGTTAGGCGCGAGAAAAAAAACTTGTGGCGGATTTTTTTTTTTTTTTCAAATTCGCCAGTGCTCACGAACACGAAGATGCAGAAGACTGTAAATGACCGTCCCAGACTTGAAGCTGGAGCATATCTGCGTTATGTTATAAATCCCGGAGCTTTACCAAAGTGAAACAATTAAGTGACCCAAGGGGGTTTCTACTCTCGTTAGTGCGGGGTTGGGGACCCCTTAAGGAAACCACTTTCCCGAAGGATTTTTAACACGTAATTAAGGCAACCCCAGATCAGCAATTAAAAAATTATTTGGACTGCAAATTAAGGCCAACAACATTCTTCAAAATCGAGATAATTGGGCAAAAAGACCGAAAATTCCAAAGCCTTATTTTGTTTTTTTTGTTTGTCGCTTACATCCAATTTATGAAAACTTATTTTCTGTTGAATCTACTCTAGAAGACCAAACAGTACATATAGTTAAACACAAGAATTGCAGTTTTAGACAATCCTGTATTTTTACGGTGGTGACAAAATACACTTCATTTTCCCTAGACGGTTTTTACAGTAACGTTTTAGCAGCAAACGTCCACGATGGTTGTTTTCAGCACATTAAAGGGTTGATATTTTATACTAATAATCGTTTACTAATAATAATATAATGTGTATTTTTAAAGCGAGGCATATACACGTAAACGTGATCAAGGCGCTGTGCGGCACCCATGAAAGGCGCTCAGCACATTCAGAGGAAACCATAATACAGAACAGATTTATGCCAAGAAGCTCGATTTTTAAAGCAGGAGGAAACCGGAGTACCCGGGAAGAAAACCTGCGGGAACGAGTATGGATCGAGAAACCAAATTACATAAAAGCCACAGCGAACGAGCCCCTACCGGGGATCGGTCTCTGTGGCTTATTGTGAATTTTGGTTTTTCTCGATCCATACTCGTTTCCCGCAGGTTTTATCCGGGTACTCCGGTTTCCTCCTTGCTTCTAAATCGATGCTTCTTGGCATAAATCTGTTTCTGGTATTATGGTTTCTCTGATGTGCTGAGCCCTTTTCATGGCTGCCGCAACAGCGACGTGAGCACTTCTGTGGATTTGTCGGGCGTTAAAAATACACATTATTATTATTATAAGTCAACGATTTTAGTAGAAAATATCAACCCTTATGTGCTGGAAAACAAACTCGTGGACGTTGATGCTAAACCGTTACTGTAAAAACTATAGGGAAAATGAAGTGTATTTGGGCACCACCGTAAAAATACAGGTGGTGTGGGGGGTGTAGGGGGGGGCGGGGGCGGGAGGCGGGGGGGGCGGGGGGGGGGTGGGGGGGGGGGCGGGGGGTGAGGGGGGCGCGGGGGGGGGGGCGTGGTTGGTGGGTGGGGGTGGGGGATGGGGCGGGCTCGCGATTCTCCTCCCCCTCCATCTCATCCCGCGCAGTTCATCTACAGAATCCCTCCATCCGGGGGCGGGGGGGGTACTCGACCTATTCCTGCCGTGTTTTATAACTCCCGGGCTTGCTCCTTTCCCTATTGCGGGGGGGGGGGGGGGGGGGCGGGGGTCAAGGGGGGGGGGGCGGTGGGGGGGGGGGGGGGGGTTATCCCTCTAAATGAAATTGTCTAAACTGCAAGTTCGTGTTAACATATGTAATGTTGGGTCTTCTAGAGTTAAATCAACACATAAATAAGTTTTTCATAAAGTTGGATATGTTGGTAAGCGTATAAGGCTCATGGAAATTTTACGTCTTTTTGACCAATATCGCGAGCTGAGTTTGAAAGAACATGTTTGGAATGTAATTGAAGTCCAAAATAATTATTTTTATGGCCTGATTGGGGTTGAATAATTACGTGCAAAAAGTCCTTCGGGCAGGAAAGTGGTTCCTTAGGGGTCCCCACCAATACAGATTTCCTTCCCTCTAGCGCATCTTCAACACTAACGGCACTTCCTCTTTTCTCCATTCCAGGCTCCCCTTTACCTAGTAAAAACCAGGTTCGAAACCCACGATCCTCCGTCACACCCCTCCACTCCGTGTCCGACCACCCACTCCCTTTAATACACTCTCTCCCCTCACCCACATCCCCCCAAGAAGGGCCCTCCCCCCTCTCAAGGGCGACGCATCCCACTTCCCTACTTCCTATTCCTACACCCCCTTATCTGAACAACTCGTTATACCATCGATAGAGTGCAATATTCAAAGAGAAAACTGCGGTCGAACAGAGTACAATCAGCAGAGCACGCAGGTAATCCTCGACAAGACCAGGCGCGTGTGTCAATGTCGTGTCAATTATTGAAAGGCCACCACTGACAAGCCGGGAGACCGGTAACGAAGGATTTCCCGACGTATGTTTGTCAAAAGAACTCCGTAGGAATGCAGAGGGAGAATTAAAGAGCGACTCAAGGGTATGTCCGCAGGCGCTAGGGACACGTGGTGACAGGGAAATAGGTAGGAGCGGAATGGAGTGAGTCGGGGACGGGAGAAAGTGCCAGATCAGGGGAATACAAAACAAAAAAAAAAAAACAACGACTCTGCACAAACCTCTTTTGCAGTTTTTTTCTCGCAGCCTCTAAAACATCGTGGCGGGTTTTTGAATCGGAAGGTAGGGTCCAGTATAAAAACCCATGATGAGGAGGGGGAATGGAGGGATAAAGCCGTTGAAGTGGGCGAGATAAGTGATAGGGCGTGAAGTTGGAAAGTTGGAATGGCCAAATGAATCTGCACTCCAACGCGGAGAGAAATTGAGAGAGATGAGAGAAAGATGCCAGCCAACTTGACCATGTTGCGCTCCGCGATTACACTCGGCGACCGCAGAAATTAAGTAACCCGACTTGCAATCTTGACAGCAACATGTCACAACTTTGCTGTCGTGTTAAGGTCTGCGACTGATCGCGGACTAAACAAGGGTGTCGCCGATAACATGCTTGATCTTGTTAACTTTATGATGCTGTCGCCTACAGCGGAAAATCGCAGGACAGGTAACCAGTAGAGAATGATTAAAAATTGGGAAATTTTGCAAGTTTGAACAAGGTTATAGCCGAGTTTGAAAAAGAAATGTGGTCTTGGTAGTGGGAAGAGGTCTGGGTCGGGAGCTTGTTTCTATGTGACTGTACTGGTCTAGACTAGTAATATAGTTATAGTCAGTTGCGCTGGAGTGAAGGAGTTACAGTCAACTGGACTCATGGTGGTTTGGTTTTGCTACAGCTAAAATCATCACGATGTGGACATGTGACCGTCACTCGGGCAGACCCGCCAAAATAAACTGGCAGGATAACTCAAAATATAGAGCCCAAAGATTCTCAAACTATGCCAAATGAGAAATGCGCCACTCAGTAATATGTTATCTCAAAGCCAGGCACGAGACAGTCGTAATCGACACGGCATCTAAACAAACCTTGAAATGTTACCACTGACCTAAACGTAACACTGCTTCACGCTTTATTCATTTGCTTATGGAAGACCTGATCAGGAACTTTGGGGGGGGGGGGGGGGAGGGGGCTATATCCCCCTTTCAAACGTTTTGGTTGCGCGCGGAATCTAAATAAAATTTGATAGAATAGATGCTCAGTAGGACTCTAACAAAATTAGGAAACAGGGTTTGCTTTATCAAACAAACGTGGTATACTATGGGATGCCCACAAATACTTACCTTAAGATGCAGTATGATTTCACAGGAAGCTTGCGGTATGCAGTAAGACAAAATGCTTTAACATACCAATGATCGATTGGAACCAAATTCAAAATAAGCCAGATACAGCCTGAAAAGTAAAAGCAAACACGTATTACTCCATCGTGGAGAATTGTGATTGCATATAACCGGATTTCATAGGCTCAAAAAAAGGGAAGCGAACGGGTACCAGTGAAAGCAACGGGCGTGAGTTTCTCCTCTCTTATTATCCTAGTCGTTAATGCTTAGCTTTTAACACACGTACGTCTACCTGTCAGGCAGATGCAGACATTGTGCAGATGTTTGTTTCTTAAAAGTTACACACACTGGCCAAAAGTATTGCAACATTCAGGGAAACGAAAATTCATATCACCAATTGATTTCAAAAAATATAACTATGGATTCTTGCCTAACTCAATACGTTTTAAATTCCAAAGGTTGTGTTTTTCAAACAGATGTTATTCCCCCAAATCCAGACGAGTGAAAAAAAAGTCTGATTTGGTTGTTCCACGTTCCCTTAAATATGGCGGTTTAAAAGGACCCAGCAAAAAGATAACCTTTCGATTTGCACTCTAGACAGCAAATACGGGACACAGGCACAAAAGATATGGCTTAACAGCCACTTAAATGGATTGTTACGGGTTCATTAGGCTTTACTTAATTTTTTTTGGGAGGAAAATTAAGGGTGGGTGTTGACCGGAAACGATAATGAGATAACGTCAATGGGAGACAGTGGTCTTCGAAATATTCGAGAAATCTGAGACACCTGAAATGCAAATCTAATGATAACTCACGTGGTTTAGTAAATCATGTGTAAATTACCGTTCACATTTACATTATCCAAAAAACAGACAATGTCAAACGGTCCATTTAATTTAATAGTTGTTTCAGGGGTATCACGCGTCCTCTTTCTTGCCATTAACATTAAGTGCCCCAATGAGGGGGGTTCCATAGTACCCAACATTTGATTTTTTTTTTTTTTTTTTTTTTGGTTTTTTTTTTTTTTTTTTTTGCAGATTCTTGGTTCGCAATTCAAATTTTTCAAGGAGTTTTGTGCTTAATTGGTCTGATTTATTGAATAACCCTTCTCCTGATACTAAAAAAAATTTAAATCCGCCCACGTCTTCATTAGAAAAATTAGGTTGGGTCCCAGGAACCCCCCTCTTGGGCACTACGGAAGTGAAAAAAATCAAGATATGTTACTAATAAAAAATTTATAGTAATTAAATCTGGGATTTATTTGCTTAGATATATACCTTATGAGGATGAATTAATAATTAATAATACTTAAATCAATAACCTTTTACATGCTGATATCATCAATTTTAATTTTGTCATGACCGTGCTCTTAACCTGTAAGTCTAATTCATGAGAAACCAAGGTGATTTTGGAAGTTTCTGGAAAAATCAAAACAAAAGATGTATAAATTTGGCTATATTTTGCCAATGAATATTTTAATTGGTTATTCCTAGAGGAATATAAGGAATTATTTTGGGGTTCAAAACCGTAATATTGGTGTTGCTGAGGATGGAGATGTGCGAACCACTCTTTTCCGGAGAGTGACATTTTCAATTTGGGCCCCCCCCCCCCCCTAGGTCATAGGTCCAAAGTGCGGATTTTCAATTTTTATTGTTGGTAGTGGTTCTTACGTGGACCCCCCATTTACTTGTGTAAGTGCCATGATCAAACTCCCATGGGAAATGGTTATCTGGGTTGGGAACCCTAGGAACCCCCCTCTTGGCACTAACGGAAGTTTTTAGCTTGGGCACTTAAGTTTAATTTCCCGAGTCCAACGTTGGTGAACGGGCCCAATCTTTTATTTGACATTATCTCATTTCCGGTCCATACAACCCACACCAATTTTCGTCCTAAACCTTTAGAGTAGACCTTGACAAACTCGTAAGTTCATTTAGCGACTATTCGTAAGCCATGTTGACGTTCCTTCCCTCTTCCTGTATCCTTCTGGAGTACAATCGGCAAGTTATCATTAGCCAGCTTCCTTAACCGCGCATATTAAGGGATAAAGAAAATCAAATTAACTTTGTCGCCGACTGATCTGGGAAACTTCATCTGTTTGAAAACCCACTTTGAGTTTGACAAGATAATTACGGGGGGAATTTGTAGTCAAGAACTCCTGATACAATTTGTAAATAAATTTTGTGAATGATAACAAATTTGCTTTTTCTGCATGTTGGCAATACTTATGGCCAGTGTGTGTAATATGCACAGTGATAACCAACACTGGTACTAACACTTTTCAGTTTTCAGTCTTACGGAAGTTTTCTAAACCAAAATCATAATTCGCACATTTCCAAAACACGATTAAATCGCAGCCATAACAATTCAAACAGTAACAAAAAAACCCTTAATGAAAGCCCAATTTGGGAAAGTTTCAAAACATCGATAAAGTCGTATTTTCAAAGTGAAGACGCATTTTTGTGAGTTCGTTTAAGGCAGGAAATATCGGCATTTTGTTCCCGCCTTTGTGTTTAACTCCCCACTGGTCACCGTGTTGAAAAGGTGGCCTATGTTATTTGTCCCAAACCTAATTGGGCTGCTTTGGGGTTCTGTACAAATGACGCACAAGTCAAATACAATTGTTTAAACACTTTGGTGCCCGGGAACCTGGGCAAGAAGTGACCCAGATTGACTACCACTAAAAAATTCTGAAAAGTATCGCGGACCTTTAAATCAGACCTCATTTTGGCCTAAAAAGAGTCATTTCAAGTTTTAATTCGATTGTTCTC